>VZRX01005381.1:201599-222351 GCA_013398075.1 Notiomystis cincta | reverse complement strand
TTTAGAGTATAAGATGGTCTTAATAAAGATGAAAATTATAAAATATGTTGTTGCAACATTAAAAAGGCTTTAATGATTGGGCTTTTTAAAATCACTAGGTTTGACTTAAATTTACTGTGGTTTGCTTTAGAATGTCTTTGTGGGGGATTGAAATAGAGCCTGCAGGTTAACTTTCTACAGTTGTTGTGTGTGGTGTGTCTTTAATGAAAGACATGATAGGAGATGTGTGCATGTTAATATTAGTGGACCAGGAGAGAGTTACTGGACTTTTCTTGTTCTGAAACATTCTATGAAATAGACTTGACAGTTTATTGTAAGCTGTTTCCTATAGGGGCAGTAAATATATATTTGTATACTGTGAGTTTACGTATGTGTATACAAACATACACATATAGAACTCTTTTTGTGGAAACAAATTCCATGCCATAGATACCAAAGATGTAGATATTCAAAGGAGATGAAATGTGAGAGCTGTCACTGTTTAAAGTCTCCATATTCCTTTTCTATGTAGCCCTTTCCATTTCCTTTGTTTGAATGTCCCAGTTCTGCTTCTGAAATAATTTCTCCATTTCCCAGAATATAAAATGTATTTGGTTTTGTTTTGCATGCATTTTTTAAATGTTGCTTCCCATATCTGCTTCAGAAAAAGCAAGTGGCTTTAACAAAAGAAACAGCCAATTTCTGACTCATGTCTGGTTGAATCTACATTTGGGTTTTTCTGCTTCTGTGTCTGAGCTTCCGAGGAACCTGTGTCTTTCCTGGGTTTCATGCTCAAGAGTCTTTTATAAGCAAATGTTTGCAGTTCTCTGCTGTCCTTTCTTGTCTGAATTTTGAGACCTCTTCCTGGCTTTTAGCATACTCTATGAGTTTGCTCTTTTTGTAGGAAGGCTCGTTATTTCCTCCACTTTTGAGGAAAAACCTGTTTGTTATGTAGGAGCCTTTCTGTTTAGGGCTGCCTCAAAGCCTGTTTATCAGCTTTATCAGGTAAACTAACAGCAAATTGATCTGACTTAAGGTCTTAAGTGGGTTGTTTTTGTTAAAATGTAACCTTGTGTATGCTTATGATCTTTCAAAGTGCCAAAATGGGTTTTCTTGTAGAGAATAAAGTGTTGAAACACTCATGACATTGAGCCAAATGTAAATTCCACCAGTTTTACTCTGCTTATATGCAGAATAACTTCAGAATATGCTCTTCTTTTAGTGGAACTTTTGGGATTTTTTTTTTTTTTTGTTGGGTCTTCACAGGTTTTTTGTTAGATTGTTTATTTTCGGTTTTTGTTAGTGTGGGTTTTTATGGTTTTTCATTTTTTGGGTAAGGTGATGATAAGAAAGGAACACTGAAATGAAGTACTGTTCTTCCTGGGTTTCCCCTCTTTGTATTTCAAGCAGTTTAACTTACTAGCTTAGATAGCTTTCTGATTAAAAAAGCATCCTAGAGAAAGGGTTATAAAGTACATTGTTCCAAAATGGTAAATAATCAGCAAGCTATGCTTTCAGGCTATAAACAGATGCTTTTCTTATAGGTCTTAATACTCTTGAGTATTTTTGTTTGGCTGGTTGCAGGTGTATGCAGACTTGTGTTGTCCTTGAGATCTCTCCATGCTTTGTGTTCTTATGTGGGTCATACAATTATCAGTGGCTGTGAGTCATGCAATTACCAGTTCTGATATAATGAAGACACTTCTCATGGAAAAGTAGTAGGAAAGTGAAGACTTAGACTTGGATGTAGAAGGGAAGCAGGGAGGGAGCAAAACTTTAAAAATTATGCAAACCAGTTGTTTGTCAGAGCATATCATGTCGTGGACTTAGACTTTAATTTCATACTCCAACTATTTAAAACATTTGAAGAATTAAGCACTTGGCAGTGTTAATCAGCTTAAGCATACATTTAAAAATTAAATCTGAGAGCATGCTTAGACCCAGTTCCACAGGTTGTTTGCTAGGACTCTTACTGAGAGGTGCTGTTCCCTGCATGCAGAGAACTCTCCCTGAAACCGAGGAATCTGGACAGTATTGGGATGTCAGGAAGTGTGAGAAACTAAGAGAATCAAAGGATCTGTTTCTGCAGAAGTCCCTGAAGGCTCCTGTTGCAGCACAGTTAGTTTGCAGGATGCCTCCCTGATGTAAAAGTGTGTCTTGTTCTCTTGATTAGCAATATTGCCATTTACTGCAGTGCTAACATTAGACTCCTCTACTACTACAGCGATATATGATAAAAGCCCAATCAGTAAAAGCAACTGCTCAGATAGGAATGACTCCTTCCTACAGTGCCATATTTATAACATTGATGACCTGCAGTAATGTGACTCTTGGGCTGATATTGCTGCAGTAGAGATGGCTATAAATGAGGAAGGAAGAAAGTGTTGCCTGCATAAAGAAAATATTTTCTGAAATCAATACAAGGTTTCCACTCCTTTGTATTTTCCAAATCTGGTAGCATTGTGAGCTACCATGTAATTTAGTAAGAGGTAAAGTTGCTCAAGTATGGTTAACTAAATTATTTGATCTTAGAATAGAGCTTGTGGTAATGTTCTTGGCAGTTACTGTCTTTTATTGCACTTACAAAACACCCCCCACCCCCCATGTTTTAATCTTTGAGGATAAATCCCTTACAATGTATTGTGATGGTACATATAGATTTTACCCTTCTTCTGTGTATTTAAAAAGAAAAAAAAATCCCTTTTTACTCTAGAGATTTCAGAATGTGCCTCTGATGTAATGTCTGCTTCTTGTGTGTGCATATTTGAAGCTTTTCTATTGTAATGCATCTGTATGTTGCTGTTACGCATTGTGGAAAGTAACTTCACTCTCTCCATTACTGACACAGCTTTCTGATGTCTTGTGGAATGGCCTTGCCTTTGTGCTCTCCAGCAGCAATTCTGTCTGTGAAGCATCCTTCCTTTTAACTGATATTATACACTAGCTGAGTCTGCTTCAAGGGAAAAGTGTTGCTCTCCTTTCTCCAGTCATCAAGTCTGTTACTGAGAAAGTGGAGCTTGACAAGTGTCTCCCAGTGGCAAGTAAACATTTGTTACTTTAAATTTTTGGGTCTGTATCTGGGTTGTTCTTAAATTTCATTTTATTTTTTTTTATCTAAGACACCAAAAATGAAGGAAGGACACTCAATGGGGTCTAGCATGCAGCTTATGCTTCTCAAGAACAAGTTTATACTGGTTTAAACCTTGAGAGTAAATGGCAAAAGCAGAGATTGAGTTATTACATCAGGTCATCTGGGCATCTTAAAGCTGAAAATGGCATGCAACTAATAGCTTTACTTTCCCAAGAGACCTTGAAGAATAGAGTGACTGAAAGAATGAAATTTTTTGTTATTTAGGTAGCAATTGTAATTTTGTTACAAAACAAGATTTTAATCTTTATTTTGGTATTCTGACTGTGTCAGAGTTTGTAGACTAAATTGTAAGAAGGCAGCTATTTAGCTATTTGTGCCTGGTTTGTAGGAGGATAAGCCATTATTTATACAGTTGGTATCAGATGAATTAAAGCTTTGTAGAAACTGACACGTGTGGTGCCCCACCTCAGTCCAATATGTAAATCATTTAATATGTTCAAGAATTCTTGTAATTTTGACCTTGGGAGATTAGCTAGGTCAGTACTGGGCATGCTTGAAGTCCTACCAAGGAAGTAAATGCTGGTGAATTGCTGTCTCTGTTTCTAGATCTGGTTGAGCTGGAGGAGTTTATTTCCTATGCAATGTGAACAGAGAGCCCTAGACAGGACAAGCAACTTAGCCAGGGTCCCTCAAACCTAATGGTGACAGTGAAAAGTAGAATTTCCCTAGTGAATGTGCTCAATAAGACTAGGCTTTCTGATAAAACTGATAACCTAAAATGAAGGTTTTAATCTTTCAGCACCATCTGTTGTGCAGGGCAGCAGCAGGTGGTCTGTCCATGGAGAGGGCTGGCAGAAGTGGCTGGGTGTGCTGCAGGCTGGGTGGAGCTCTGGTGGCAATGGAGTTATTTGCCTGCTACCACTTTCTCCCTACCTGATTTCCATTCAGCCATTATGCAGTGTGCGTGCTGAGAAGTCTGTACTTAGAAGAAAAGTTAAGGAAAGACACATCTTTGCCTGATGTTGTAAAATTCCTTAGTATGTCCAGGCTGAGATTTCAGATCAGCTGCAAGTATCTTAATTTCTCATGTTTCCTGCTGTCACTTTAAAAGGCTCAGGCAAGTAACACAGCTCAAGCTTAGCATATCCAGCTTTGACTCCCTAGGTTTGCAAAGATATGTGGTGTGATACTCTAATTGCTTATTGCAGTTGCATCAGTGTATCAAAGTTGGGACACCAGTCTAATCTCACACATGATTTGTCTGTCTGCTTGAGCTGTACTCAGATACCTGCATGTGATACCTCTTGTGGTTGGTGATAGGGTAAGGCACAGCTCAGCTGTAACTTCATGTGCCAAAAAACATGGAAGATGCAGAGAATGCTTGTATGGAAAATAACTTCATTTTCCCTTCTTCAAAATAAAGTAGTTGATTTTAACTACCAAATGAAAGCAAATTCAAGCTACTACTTTTTAGGTATTTTTATTTGGGGGAGTGGCATATCTTTGAGCTTATGGATTTCCTTGGGAGACCTCCCTGCTAGGTGGGCACCTGAGAGTTATCCAATTTGTTGTTTTGATAGTAGTGCCTACAGTAAAGGAGTCTGCTCTTCTGTGCAGAGTTAGTGAGCAGTCTCTGGCTTTACTCACCTTTTAGGTAGCACTATTCAGACTTCACTTTTTTTTTTCTTGTGACTGTTTATAATTTCATTGGTTCAAATGCAGGTTTTACATGTTGGGGCATGCTGAAGTGTGTATATCACCAGCTATGCTTAAAACAGGTGTTTTTTCTGTAGAAGAGAGGAGGAAAGACATTGCTTTGAGCAAAGCAGAAACTGGCAGGGTTGAACAGTGTCAGAATAGCAATGAAACTCCTCTAATTTTGAGGTAGAGTGTTCTGTTTGATTGCTTTCTCTACCTTTAGATACTCAAATATTTCTTCTAATCGCAAGAGAAAACTGGTTAAAAAGCTTAGTTCTCTGTTAAAAAGCTTAGTTCTCTTTAACAGCATATTTATTACAGGTAGTTTGCTTGTCATGATAGTTTTGAAAACAATAAAACCAAGAAGTCTCCAAACTCTCGGAAAAATTTATCATGCTTAAAAAACTAGACAAAGACTCTAATTCTCTGTCCTTCTAGAAGCAATGACTATATAATCTGACAAAAAATGAACATACTGTAATCTAATATGTCATTTTTGGTGTAATAAGAAAGCTATTCCATGCTCTACTTCCTTTCATGCTATTAATAAGAGGCTGCCACATTATATTACTTTGTTCCTGAGCTGTGACTTAAATTTTTCACCCTTCAAGCAGGCCAAATTCAGTGATCTGATGCCCACTACATTTATTTCATATACAAAGTCAGATGAAGTGACAGAATAGCTGCAGGTTATGAAACTTTGACATTTCAAGAGGATGCAACAAAAGGCATCAGTCTTTGACAGTTAGTGAGCTACATCAGAAATGCCTAACAGAATGTAAAGGTTGCACTGTAGTTTAATGTGATGTGTTAATAAATGGAATGCCAGTAATTTGCTGTATGATACATTTTTAATGGAAGGATATATCTAAGTATGTGGAAAGCATATCCCACCCAGAGAGCATCTGAGCTGAAATCACTTTGAGACCATAAGTGAGGATTGCCAGCTGCCATATTCTTGCTGAACTTTGGGCATTTGTTAACACCTGCTGTCAGTGTAGGGAGCTTTGTCTGCTGTTTTGTTTCCACCAAGTCTGGTTTTCTCTGGACTATTATCATAAGACATGAGATTATAGAATCATTTAGGCTGGAAAAATCATAGAGTCCAGTCATTAACCTTACACTGCCAAATCCACTACTGAAGTGTAGTTAGAGTGGGGTTGCATTAATGCCATGCTGTTAGTAATTTCAAGACCCCAAGAAGTTCATACAGACCAGTGTGCAGACAGGTGTCTCAGCTTGCCAGTGAGAAGGGTTAAATCATGATGATAGAGAAGGGGAATTGAGCAAAAGACATGCTTCAGGTAAGCAACAAGCTTTTGGGCATTCTCAAGAACAGTCTATCAGTGTCAGAGAAGATGAATGGGGGGTGCTTGGGTGTAGTGAGCTGGTGGTGTCACTGAAATGGTTCTCATGGCTGAGGAGGAGTTTCCATAGGGCAGTATTTGAGAAGCAGGATTGCTGAATGCTGTTAGACCTCCCAGGAACTGGCAAAGGGACTAAAAGGTTTTTCAGTGGAGAATATTGTGAAGTGTAGGAATGAGCAGTGAATGGGCAGGTGAATTAAAAATGCAAGGATTCCTTTTTAGTCCCCAGGATTCGAGATGCACTCAGCCTGTTGTCAAAATCTGTAATGAAATTAAAAAAGTATACTAGCATTATTCTAATAAATTTTTTATTGTTCCTTAAACTGAAAGCTGTAGAAGAAAAGGGTTTTTTTGGGATATTATTTCACTGAGTGATGAAAGGCCAAAGAAAATACTTTTATCCCTTTTTTCTTGTTGCCTCTTTTCTGAATTTTAATGTATTGCCAAATCAAGTTCTCTTAAATAGTATATAAAATAGTATATAAAAATAGACAAGCTGGTAAATGGAATCTTGTATGCCTTTACCAAAATACTTTGTGCCTTTTGAAAAAGGTAGTAGACTGAAACAACTATTTGAAAATGAGCATACTCATGCTGTAAATGTTTGAGAAACTTGTTGGAAGAGAGATAAGCAATGAGACTGCAGTGTCTGGGTGTGAATATGTAAGAACTGCATTACAGCTTTAGTAGAAAGATGCTGTATGATTAAGGAAAATGGGATAAAGCAAGATATGTTAATTTAAATGGTTTGAAATACCTCTTAAAAGGGGGCTGTTGATTGGTAGTGTAGCTATGCTGTTAGGCACATAATCAGAATATTGACAATTACATACTGTGCTAGAAGACATAAAAAACCCTAAAGGAATAAGTTTGGGTGAAAGTAGTAACAGAGGAGGAGGAACAAGTCTTCCTACTGAATGTGATGGAGACAATGTTTATTTCAGCTGTCAAAGATGGTTTTTGATCATCTACCTCGATGAGCAAAGTGGAAGTGTTAATCTGGGGCAATGCAGGAAGTCTGATTTGAGATGTTACTTGGCAGTTATCTTGAAAACATTACCTGTATTGTATTGGTATGTGGCATTCCTGAATGAATAAAAATACGCCCAAATTTTTTAGCAAGATGACTTCTTCCTCTTCCCAAAAATTAAATCACGCCTCAGACTTAGTGAAGCCAAGGAAGAAGAAAAGAAGTAGAGCTATGAAGGTCAGTCTTGCATGTCAAGACAACAGATTGGAGACTTGGAAGTAACAGGTGTCAAAAAATTTTAAAAAAAAAACACCAAACAACAAAACCACAAAAAAACCCCCCAATCCAAACAAACCCCCCACCCCAACAGGTTAAATAGAATGAAAAAAGATGGTGGTTGTAATCCTTCAGAGCAGAATTGTTTGAAGAATGACAGGTTTAAAATTAAAACTCTTCAGATAATTACTGACATATCACAGACATCGGGAAGAATGTGAGGAAGGCCAGCTCATCAGGGAATTCCTACAGAAGGTGCTATTACAGCAGACAAGCCACAGGAGTTTTTTGCAGAAGTTGGAGGACTGTACATGACTTCTCAGACTGAAGAATTTCTTACAGGCAGAGTCAACAAGAATTTTTAAATTAATATGTTGAGAGGCAATCAGTATAAATTAATAGGACACCATGCAAACCAGCTAAAATTTACTCAAGGTGTAAAATACTTCGGACATGGAAATATCTGATTTTTTTTTTTTGTCAGAAGTATGTAATCCATCACTTAAAACAGCCTGTGTGTACCAGAGGAATGGAAGCTGCAAATGTGATACCACAGTGACCCAGGAAAGAAGTAGAGCTGAGTGCTTCAAGAAAATAGAGTACCATAAAAATTTTTTAAACATGTTAGATTTAAAAAAAGACTGCCTTTTTTAGCTAGAAGTCATGTAGAAGCAGTTAAAATCCTCAGAGGGGACAGGGAGGGGAGGAATAAGTATATGGCTGGTGTAATGCACTTCGATTTATAAAAAGCATTTGACAAGACCTCTTGCCAAAGGCTTTTAAAGGAAATCAGCTGCTGTGGAATAAGAGGAACTACCTCCTGTTGTATTAATAACTGGCCAGAAGATGAGAAAAAGGTAAGACTAAATGATCAGTTTCCACAGAGGTCTTTCCAATGAGATCTTCAAGGATATGTGCCCTCAGCAAATTCATACATATTCTAGACAAAGGAACAAAGTGTGCTGACATTCAGCTAGGAATGCAAAATCACACAATCCAAAATTAATTGTGAGATGTTCAAGAAGAATTTCAAAATAGACAGATACTGGACAATAAATAGCTGCTGGGATTCAGTATCTACTAATTGTAATGTCTGCTGGAGGAGGAGAATGAAGACAGTTCTGATTATATGTCTGCTATAACAGAATCCTAGTTAGTTGTAAACCTTTGGCAGCAATGTTTTGTGGGCAAGTCTTTCAGGGTATAAACTTTGAAGGCAGAAGTGTTTAGGAAAGGAATAGGAAGTAGAACAGAAAAGATTGTCATTCCTTGGTGTAGTGTATGCTGTATCCATATTTAGTTCCTGTCCATGAGTAAAACCAGTAATGGTAACTGGGATAATCACCATGGCCTGGCTTCCATTTGACAAAAGGCTGAACTGGATTGAACAGTGAGAGGAGCATTTGTGGGTTAAATCTAAGTATGAGATTCTTCTGGAAAAGGGACCCAAAGGATGTGCCTGTGTGCTTTTTGTCTTTTCCACTTTCTCTAGCAAGTCCTACACCTTATTACAAGATAATTTCCATTGCATGGATTACTGTATGATATTAAAAAAGATGCTTTGCAGAGGAGATTTTATAGAGAAGGTCATATAAGATCTTAGAGAAGAGTCCTGATTGGTTTAAGAATTAATGCTAAATATAAAAAAATAAAGCACTGCAAGTACAGCTGACTTTTCAAGGCTGTCATGTATAGTGTCTGTAATTCTGCTGTCTCTGAGTGATTTTATCCTGTGTAAAACTTTAAGAAATTTAGGTTTCCATTAACTACATATAGGAATACAAATGTGGACTAACTTGGGCATGTGAACTTTGAAACCTGAAAAACAACATTCTTAATAGAGGTATTAATCACCTACAGCCCTGTTTATCTACTTCAGGAGTAACTGTAGTGAAAATTCTTTGAAACAAGAGCAGCTTCAATTTAGTCACCTTCCTCCAGGCCCAAAGTAACAGCTCTGGTCTCCTCTTCAGAGACCTTGGTGAGTGTTTCTGGGTCAGGCTAATGGCTAAAGCAGTGCTGCTTTTGTGAAAAACACAGGTGTTACAAATTCAGTTATGAAAATATTCCTATGTGTCACCCTGGATGACTCACCAAATGGACTAGCAGAATAGTTGCCTCCCTGTAAGTTGTGGTTGATGACCACCTCCTGTAAATTCCTGTCAGGTATCAGGGTAGTAGAAGAAAAAAGCTGATCATCCAATGCAAGGTGCCAGGACTAATTTTCATTTTAAATTTGATGTAAAAGAGTTTCATTTCCCCAAATTGCTAATAGAAATGTCTGAACAGTTTTTAGTTAAGTGTATAAAGGGAGAGAACATGTGGGTCACTTTTAAGTAGGGGGTGGGGAAGCTCCAAACTAAGTTTAACCTTCTCAGAGATAGTCTGGCTATAACATTATGCTGGTTTTGCACAATGAGTTATTGGTGGTGAGTTTTTTTTGTTGTTGTTAAAATTATGCTGAGACACGTACTACAAAAATTACAATGGAAAGTTGACACAAATAGAGAATTTTTTATTTACCAAGTTATAAGTTGTATCACAAGGGAACTGCTTTTGAGAGATTGTGGGTTTTCTCCTCAAATTAAAACTTGTAGAAAAAAAGTTATAGCTGAGACTTCTGGTGTGCTTGAATCTACTAGAAGTTAGTATCATCTGAAAGTCTGTGGAATACTAGCTTTTTTCCATATAGAATAAATCATTCAGCAATAAAACCTGGATATTTGATTTTGCATTTTTTAAAATGTTAGTAGAATTTCGTGACTTAACATTGTTGAATTGGATGTCTGTTTAATGCTGTAAACTTGTTTTTTCACTTTAATTTTTGTTGAACAGAGAGAATAGTCAATTTTTTTATATGGAGATGAGAATTAAACACCTTCTCTTAGTGACTGATGCACTGGACTCTATCTTAATAGTGAAAGTCACCCGAATATTAAGCAAGCTAAATACAGCTATCTCAAGTTAAAATTTTTGTGGACTCCTGTGAAGATTCTTTTTTTATCTATATAAAGAAATGAACTTTTACAAAAGCCTGTCAAATGTTTGCTCTTAGTAGTCAGGGTTGGACTTCCAGAGCAGTTTGAAGAACAGTACTGCTACAGCATTGCTCTTAAGCCTTTGAATGTATAGAATTTCTTCAAGGCTTTCTGTAGAGAGTAATTTTTAAACTCCAGTTTAGAGATCTAGATCTAGATTTTTTTGATAAAAACGAAGTTTTGTGATGTTAGTCCTGGTTGTGTTTATTGCAGAAGAGATTTATGAATGTTTCTGGGTGTAAGTTCAAATGTTCATTGTTATTCTGCAGTTATATCTTATAAATTATTCTTATAGGAAGATTTTGTTAGTTTGTGCAAGAATTTGTGTGGAAATAAGCTATGACAGGATTAGGTCTGCAGAGGGAAGGAACAGGTTCTCCTTTAGGGACTATGACTGTTGAAAGTAATTTCTCTAAAGGTAAAAATGTTTGACTTCATTTGCAATTTGTATGCAAGTCTTGTCTCTAGGCAAAATGCTTCATTTAATCAACCCCTGGTAATTCCTCATTTGTTGCAAATGCCCAAATCTGTTTAAATACTTAGAGAATTCATATTGTTTTGTTTGCTGAGTCTAACAGTATACTGAAACATGACCACTAAATTACTTCTGTTCATTTTGTTTATTTTTTTTGTGGTTTACCATTTACATAGTAAGCTACTTAAGCCCTTTTTCTACCTAAGTATTGTTAAACCAGCTAATGCTGTGTAATGTGGGTCACTGGCTAAAATGATGTATACTACTCAATTATCTGAGCAGAAGGAATGATATGAAGAGGGGAAGATTGTTATACTTTCTGAAAAGAAGGGTTTTGCCAGTTTTTGCTTTCTTAATGCTTGGGATATTTTTCCTTAAGACATTGCATACATTGAACAGTTGAGTTTTAAACTTAAAATATCTTCCTGAAAGCAGAAGATTCAGACTTCTCTTGTTTTCTTTTTATAACTAAGAGTAAGTCTTGGCGATTCTGTCAAGGTTAGGTGGCTCTGTTATTGGAGGAAGGAGGTTTGCATGATTGGTTCATGCCAGTGCAGCAGAAATTGTCTGAGGAATTGTGTGGTTTATAGAAGGATTAGTATTTCCCAGTTAGAGAATATCCTCTCAAAGCTGAAATCACTGTTCTCAAATGTGTGGAAAGAACATGGTTTCAGATTATTTGGGAAACTTCTAGGGCCTGTTTTAAAAATTAAGATACAGAAACATCTGTGCAAGTGGATTGCAGTATTTTTATCAGTGCTTAGGAAAGAAAAAGCTCTTTAATTGTGGTAGAAGTGATGTTACATGTTTATTTCCATGAAAAGGAAAATGCCCATGGAAAATGACTAATAATCTTAGAGATGCTTATGAAGTATGAAATAAATACCTTATCTGTGTATTGTTTGAGTGTCAGTGCTGCTTAGCAATTTGCTAGTAAGAGCACATCTTTCTTAAATGGATTTCTGTCAGGAATAGAATAGGTTCTCTATTTGTGTTGTGTGTAGCTCCCTTTTTAATGTGGAATTGTGTTTACTAGGAACTTCATTTTAGTGACATCTAAGTGTGTCAGATTGTTTCAGAAGAAACATGGTTTTTCAGAGGACTTCTGCCTAGACGTTGTTTTCATTTTCATGACTCCTCTTTTCCTTTAGTAATTTTTTTCCCTCTTTAGTCCAGCCTTTCTTGCTTCTTGTATTCAGTTATATGGTGCTGCCTTGTAGATATTACTGTTGCCTGAAAGGGCAAAGGAGTTGCATGGAAAATGAGAATATACTGATCTTCTTATGCTCAGGGCACACTTCACCTCTTGAGATTCTCTTCCTCGACATTAATTCTTTTGTCTCATTCTACGCATGATGTATTTTTGTTCCTGTGCCCTTGCTAACCTATTTTCTTTGCTCAGAATGTATTTTGTTGAAACTGGATTTGAATGTCACATTTATTTCTTCTTGTTTTAGAAATTCCTTCCTCTGATGTCTATCTCTGGTCAACAGTCATGTCTGAAGAGTGCTTTACAGTGCTAATAAAATCAGGCAGGATTTTGTAAACTTCATCTTAGTTGAGTACTAAATAAGCTTCTGTAGAAATGTATTAAGATAATTTTTATATTTATTGCCATGTCCTCACAGTAAATTCTGTGTTCCCAGCTGCCTTTGTCATACATAGTAGAACTGTGCCAGGAGCCTGTTAAGATAGAGTTTAAAGCCTTGTTCACTTCAAGAAAAATTCTGACACAGCTGCTTTACAGAAATGATGTGCAATCAACCTCATGTTTGGTGTAAACTCACATTTCTTAATCTCCTGTCCCTTTTTTCCCCTCATTTCCTATAACCTAAGAGTTATCTGCCTTTCAGTGTTGAACACAGTTCAGCTTTGGCAGTATGGGGGTCATTATACCCAGGGAGCCATCAAGGATGCCTGCCTGTGATTCTGTTAGCAACTACCAAGTATGGTACTAAAGTTTAGGGCTCACCAAAACTTCAGCTCTTGCTGCCTGTAGCCACTAGATAGCTGGGGTTTGGTCTCTGTCATATACTGTTAGAAGCCATGAAACAACTCCATGTGGCACTTAGTGCTGTGGTCTGGTTGACAAGATGGTGATTGAAGGTGTTGGACTCTGATCTTGGAGGCCCTTTCCAACCGTGAGGATTCTATGGTTCTGGCAGTCTAAGCTGAATTTCTAGCACACTAGCTGTATCTCTTGCTTGCTCTTAGGCCATTTTTATAGTGGAGTCTTGTGAGAAGTTGAATGTGTTAATATTGATATGACAGCCCCCCAAAATACTATTTATAGATAGCTCTTTGCAAGACTGAAGTAGATAGTTTCCATTAGCCATAGCTTGTAAAGTTTAGACAAAAAGAGCCATATTTTTGCTTTACCAGAATAACCTGTTATACTTTAAAAATTCAGTCAGTACAGTACTCACAGTGAAATTCAGTGAGTACAGTACTACAAAGTGCCTCTAAGGAGCACCATCACCTTCTGAGGCAGAAGATGCTTCTGTGGAGTGCTGTCAGCTTCTTATTCCTTATCTGTATCTTTGGGCAGCAGCTGTGTAGTCTGCAAGATCACTGTCTGTGCTGACAGTATGACATAATGTTGATTTGATCATACTGAAGTGAGAACAGAAGTTGCTTCACTTACCTGTGTTGCAGGCTATGAATGCTCTTAACAAAGAATTAGGCGGGGGAAGAACAGGTTACCTTACAGGCAGTGATGACTGTTTGCACGCTGCTTCTAGTTTTGTCACCTTTTTACCCTGAATATGTTTTGTAGAAATCTTATTGCAAAACTAAGGTAATTACAGCGTAAGTGTAATTACAGGAAGATGTTTATGAGGCTTCTGACATCATACATCATCCCCATATAATACTATGGGGATACTCCCAGTTTCAGGCACTGTTTTGTTGAGTGGGAGTCCACTGGTACCTTATGGACAGGATTTTGTTTAAGCAAAGAAAAGCTATGCCACTTGGATTTGTTTTTAACTCTGGGCTTTGTTGTTCATTTGAATACTGCCACTTACCCAGGAATTTAAAAATAATTTCTATAAAAAGGTTAAATTTAGCTGTGGTGACTCTTATCCCAGTGGAGTATCCTCAATGGGAGGCAGTGATATTTTAATGACTGTAGTTATTGTACTGCAGCTTGAAAGCTTGAACATTTTAGAGATTGTACTATCCTCTTAAAGTATTTTGCTGTTTTTCCTGTTTCCAAAGCTGTTCCACAGCAATTAGAAAAGGCTGTCCTACTTCTTAGTGTTGAGGTTTTGATAATGTAGGTGTACTGATCTTCAGCTTTGAGGCTACAGACTGTTAGACTTAGATAACTGAAATAAGCCAAGTCTGAGCTTCTTCCATTTATCTGACAAGTGCATTAGTTTTCAATTCTGACGTATTGCCAGTTCTGTTGACTGCACAATACATATGTCCAGTAAATACAGATGTATAGGTGTAGTCATCTGTCTTGTCATGTTTGTCAGCAGAAAGTCTTCTGGGGTGGAAGAACATTTTAAGTATAGACTAGATAAGCAATTTGAGATGTTAAGGCTGGTAGAAACTTTATAGTAAAACAGATGGCAGGTGATGTTTTTCCAAGCCCTGTTTTGAAATATTCTCTACAGAATTATTTAATAAAATAAAGTTTCATGTTATTTCAAGTGAGACTGTTTCTGTAATGAAAAATATTTTAGGACTTAACATTTTTCAGTGGAATGTTAACACATTTAACAGTGGAAGAAATATGCAGATTGGTGGTGACTTAAAAAATTCTCAGTGCAAGAGCATGTTTTTGTGAGCAAATGATGAGCAGTACTTTCCCTCTCCCAGATGCCTTTGGCTTTTATTTTTTCATATAAAGATCCATATTACAGGCAGCCACCATTTGTGTCATCAGTTTACCAAGTTTGAGAGTTGTTAGAACTTTTTTCCCCTGTTGTGTAGAGCTTTTCTTATCCCTCTTCCAAAAAAACCAAAAACTAAGCCTCTACAAACAACTAAAATTTCACTACTTTCTTTGGAACCTTCATTTTCAGTGAAACTTTACAGATGATTTGTGCACATCTGTTCATAAACCAAACATTTGTTTAGTACTGATTCCTTTCTATTAATTTGTATTTTAGAGAAAATACACATTGTTCACACTTCAATGTTATGGATTCCTAGTTTTCCCTAGACAAAGACGAGTTAGTTTCTTCTCATCACAAAGGGTCTCTGATTATTGGTATAGATCTGCCTGGTTTGGTTTAGGTTGATAATTTTTTAAATAAGGAAGGCCAGAATAGTACTACTTTTTTAGATAACCTGTAGAATGTTACCAGTACAGTACTTTTTCTAAAGGGCCATCCTCTGGCCCTCTCCCAGCTGATGAACTGCCAGTTAATAGGCACAGCTTTTGCTTTTAGTCCTTAGAAGTGCTTGAGCTTATACTCTGTATGATTAAATTTTACTGCTTTTTTTCATGCTTTTTTTACTACAGTTCTCAAGGTGTTCTACTACAATATCTCGGTCCTCTTTTAGTGTCCAGCTTTGTGTTGTCATCAGAATTTACCACTGTTTTGTAAAACATTCTTGTGGTTACTTCTGTACAATGGTGTGGATGATCCTCACTTGGCTCAGGCCTTAGTCCTGTTTAGTCCCCAGCTCTAGGTGTACTTTGTTTTACTGGCCAGTCTGCACATGTGCTGTGCTGAGTGTCATTCAGACACATTGCAGCTTCCATGCTTTCATTATCTGGCACTTTTCCACAAAAAGGATTTGTTGTTCTACTCTGAGTTTTATTTGGTTCCCTGCAGTACCGTGCAGGGCAATGGAATCACAAAATGGTTTAGGTTGAAAATGGCATCTAAGACTGTCAAGTCCAACATGAACCCAGCACTGCATTATCCTGTATATATGTATTTCTTTTGTTCTGGTTCAAAGGAAAAGATAATAGACTTGAGAATCTCTGTGGAATATAAACACCACCCTTCCTACATACACACATTCCCCTACACACCAGCCTGTGTAATGCTCTTAATCTTTTTTGGGGGACAAAAATAATCGAGCTGCAGTGCCATGTGTGGTCCCACTGCTGGGTTGATCTTGGACCTAGCTCATGCTTCTGGTGTTACTCTTTAATAAAGAATGGCCTAAAAGCTACTTTTGTGTTGACTCATGCCGATCTCACGTGGGAAAGTTCTCAAGGTAAGGTGTGTTTATGATCAGATTTTTTTGTTCTTTTGTTAGAGTTACACGTCAGTAAAGAACAGGATGAGCCGGCTTAGTTTCGAGAGCACAGTGTGAGACTTGATTTTTTGATGGAAGTCTTTTGTCAGTCTGAGTGCAGAAAAATGCTTTCCCAGGAGGAAGACAATAGAAAGCAGTTTTTCATAGCTGAAATGGATAATATAAACAGTGGAACAGCAGAGAAGGATCTTATTAAAATGCTGATACATTTTAGGGAAAAAGTTTTCATGTATGGCAGCCTTTGAAAAACAAAACTTCGAGATGGAACTACAAGAAATGTTTAAAGGTCTTTTCATATGTCTTACAAAAGAAACTCTTTTTCTGTTAGATTATGGTGTTTGCTTTATTTCCCCTTCCATGTATTTTGGTTGTGGCAATTTAAACTGTATTAAAGATGGAGCAAGAGACATACTGCATAAGAGGATGCTGCTTGTTATATTATGTCTGGGTGACTTAACAGCTTTATGCTATGACTTATTTTTCCTTCATGGAAGAGGAGCCATTTTAATTAATAAAAGCATTTTCTTCTAGAATAGTCCTGAATCATTCCCACCATACTTGTTTAATCACTTTATTTTGAATACAGTTTAGAATGAAGCTGTATAGGAAACTCAAACCCTGATTTTATTTTTTTAGCTTGACAGTGTGTAGCACTGTATTTAATATAATAATCTGATTCAAGTCTTCCTTTGTGATGCCTAGAGTAAAACCTCAAGTATTTGCAATTTGCTGATTAGTAGATTGCTTTTTCTCTTTTTGCAGATTTTTTTTTCAAGGCTTTAATATTAGTGGATATTAGCAGATATTTTGTTTGTTCCAGCAAGTAAGTCTTATTTTCTGTAACAGTTGGTGCATTGTTAACTTCTAATCTCTTACTAGCAGAACACAGAAACTGAAGTTTGTAATTCCAAGTACTTTGCTTTCCCAAGAAGAAAAAAGCCAGTATAGTCCCATAACAAAGCACTTTTATGTTGTTTGTGTTAATGTAGAGTGATGGGGTAGCAACTTTATTTTTTTAAATGGAGCAATATTTAGGAAATACTCTATACACAATAAAATAGCACTGCATGTATCTTGAAATATGATAGAGTCTTGTGCCTTTTGAATTAATAAGGCAAGCTACAGTGTCATGAGTGAGGGATGATAGGGCATGGGATGGTAAAAAAAGCTTCTCAGAGAAAGAACATTGCTTTTTCTATAGTATCATCAAAAATATATGAAAGTCAGTTACTACAGTGTAAAAATTTTTGGTTATGGGCTATATCTTCTTTACTGCTTCAGAGTTATTAGTTTAGCTATTGAGGGAGGGAGGAATTTATTAATGTATATATCAAGAGAAATCTGAGATGCAGATTGCTTTACATCAGTATGGGTAGGGTTAGGCACACAGTCTTACAGGATTTAAACCATTTCTTTGCTTGTTCATGCCATGTTTAAATGAAGATTGTTACAGTTAGGAGTAACCATGTGTTATGTTGAGAGAAGTAATGATGGAGGGAAGTTGATATGATAATTGTTTATTCTATGTAAATAAATTGAGATATGTAAGATTTTGGAAGGCCTTCAATACCTGACTTCAAGAGTGTCAAGTATTTTTGCTGATAGCTCTATGTGCTCTACATGAAAGGAGGGTCTTGGCAATGATAAAGTGGTAGTCAAATCACTATTTATCTTAAAAATACTTGATTTTTGTCTCTTTAGGTTATTAACTTAGATATGATATGAAAAACATACCAGTTACATGGCTTGTTTTATGCCTTAGATGTGCAGTGGAAAGTTGTCTATGCAGATTTGATTTGTGGAAAGACTGTTACATAGGTAAGTCATTCTGATGACTGCTGGTCCAGTGAGGAATGAGAATGAATATTGTGTCATTGACTGGCTTTACAGTAATTTTCAGGGAAGAACAGTATCAGATTTAATTTTGTCCAGTAGTATATAGATTCCTAGTAGAAGTTAGAAGTGATGCTGATAAGTGGAAGACAAACGTTTCTTCTGTGCAGGAGGCTTTTTGTGCTTTGGGGTTTTCTTTGCTGTTGCTCTTTTGCCAGGTTTTTGGTAACCAGCCAAATGTGAGGACTTAGGGAAGCATGACCTAATGTGCCCTTCCACCTGTATGGCAGGCCTTTATTCTCAACGGGTCAGGAAGAACATTACCTACATTTTGTCAACTTGAAATATGTTTGTTATGCCTAATGTGTTCAGAACCTTTAAAGCTTTACATAGAAATAGACACCTTGAGCAGACAGGATTTACCTGGAGCACAGTACATAGTTTGACAAAATCCATCACTCTTCTGAATTTACAAGATTAGCGGCATTTTTTTGTAGAAGTCTGTGACCAAAAAATCTTTCCCCCTTTGCCTTTTTCTTATGCATTTCTTTTTATGCTTGAAAGTTGGATATTGAAGGTCTTCTGACCTTGGAAAATGATCCACTTGAATTCTCTAGAGCACTAGCTTGGGAACCTTTAGATCCTGCTCTGAGGTTTACTTGCTCAGCATGTGTAGTTCTTTTCCTGTTTTGTTCTGACTTTTCATTCCTCTTTAGTTGTCTGTTTTGTTTTATATTGAAGGAAACATTTATAATAGGCTGAACTGAACAAGTGATTTTTTGTTTTAAATGCCAGAAACTGGATATGCAGTGTTGGTTCTTGGCTCTGTCTGGGAGTGGGAGAGACACAGGAAATTTCACTTCGGCAGATCTAAGTGAAGATGAAATTGGTGAATCTTTTCCTAGGGTTAAAACAAGGTACCATGTGTTTGCCACTCTCACAGCCATTACTGAAGCTAGGAATTGGTGTTTAAATGATGGTAGAAAACACTTGTAAAGAAGTACCTTGTGTGTTGGTATAATTCTGAGCAAACTGAAGAGCTTTTTTTTTTCTGTTCTGTTTTTCTGAAAGGAAAAAGCAGCAAAGCTTGTGTGTGAAAGCACCTTTGTTATTGTATTTGGCTCACAAGACACAGTGCTGACCTGTAATCCTGGTATATTGGTATTGAATGTCCATCTAGGGATATTTAAAGAAGAAGCTGAACATTTTTAGAGAGCACGAACAGGACAAGTGTCTGGAGAGGATGTGAGTTTTAAAATGTTGCAAAATAGACATCTGCTAATTGATTTTTCAATTTTGGGGCTTGGAAGAGTAGTAATAATCTCTTTTAAACAACCTCACATAACTTTGGCTTGATCTTACTGGCATCACTGGAATTAATTGTTGTAATTAGAGCTGTGATCTGCTCTCTTATTGACATACAGGAGAATGGGTAAAAATAATTAAAGTAATAGATTTGATGTGTATTGATTTATTACTTGCTGTAACTTGAAGGAAAAGTATGGGCCTTCTCCTTTATTTATTAATTCCAAGGAA
Organism: Notiomystis cincta; assembly: GCA_013398075.1. NCBI lineage: Eukaryota > Metazoa > Chordata > Aves > Passeriformes > Notiomystidae > Notiomystis > Notiomystis cincta. The sequence goes on along the minus strand of VZRX01005381.1, from coordinate 202,862 downwards.
TTGCCAAGGTGATTTCTTTTCTTAGCCTAGCCTTGTTCTATAACCTAGAGAATTTTTGAACTAAGATGATGGGACAATCCAATACATTACATCATTTGACTGAATTTAATGTGAGCTCCCTGGAGTGGAGCTACTTAAATCAATAGCATTAGAGCCACTCGGTTTTAAAGGAAATGGCATGAACCAATAATGACAAGCTAGCAATAAAAGAGGAATAGCCTTTTTGGAGGGATTTCAAAAGAATAAGCATGTTCTTAGATCTTCTGGCGTGTGATCGTGTCAGAGACACTGGAACTACTTAGTTAATGTTGAAGAGACCAAAGCAGAAAGCTGGCCTATGTTGGCCCTGTACAAAATGAGAGATACAAGATTTTTGCAATATGATCAAAGATGCTATCCACAGTTAGATGCATAGTACTTTAAAGTAGCACAATTCCAGACCACCTTCAAACCTTGAGCTAGAGAGTTCATTGGCTTGTGGAAGTTTGAGTATCAGTACAAAAAACAAAGCTACTTGAAGAACAGTGGAAAGAAGTTTAAAAGGCTATGAGTACATGTTAAAGGTATTGTTTTAAAAATGCAAACCAAACTGTACAGTTGTCAGTTGACTTACCTGTGATTCTCCTTAAAGGAGAGGACTTTCCAAGTGTAGTAGTTGCTGATTTTTCCCCCGTTTTACCATAAGAAATAAAAAGTGGTTAAATCAATGCAACATCTAGTATTGGCATTGTCTTTTTCAGGTGCTGAGAGAGGACTGCATTGTTTCTTGTTCTCTTTTACAGTACTTATAGATTAATTGATTCAGTGGTGTGAACTGATCCACAGTATTAAAAAAGCTTAGAACGGAAAATACTGATAGATTAGGAGGTTAACAAGGTAGCAGTAAAGGACTAGATTGTGTTTTGTCTGTCCCATGTAACTCTGTATAAACTCAGTTTTAACGGAATGTATAATTTAGAACAAATATCGTTCCAGAGATAAAGCCATATCAGGAATTATATATGGAAAAATACCTGTCTTCAGAAGATCAGAATAGCAAAGGAGAAGACGCTTCTGTGTCTTCCAGCAGCACGAGGTTGTTGGGACAGTCATTTTACAATATTTCATCCCCAGAGCAAATCAATATTTTTTGTACATATTGTCTCACTGGGATTTTTTTGTGCTTCACTAGATGGAACCTTCTCAGATAGATGACTTTCGTATCTTCATACCTATAAATAAAGTTTGAAATTCATTATCTCTTCAGTGCTATTTTTTTTTTTT
>VZRX01005381.1:42504-201576 GCA_013398075.1 Notiomystis cincta | reverse complement strand
TTTTTTTTTTTTTTTTAGAAATTCTTTGCTTTCACAGCATCTTATGGAGATGTGGCGAAGAAGCTCTCTTAGGTGATACTAATCTTAATCTTCCAAGGTACGGAATAAGCAGCTCGATGTGTTGTTCAACCCTATTGGTGGTGAAGGCAACACCATGTGGCCATTAGCTACAGAAAGGCCACTAAGTTGGCTCTACTGTCACAGGGGGAATTTTAACATGTGCCAGCAGTTTTGTGCTGAAGATTCAATTTTTCTTCTTCTTTCTTTTTTTTTTTTTTCCCTGAGGGACTTTATGAAATGAATGTGCCTGTCCACTGGCATCTGTCACATGTTTGAGGCAGTGGTGACAAAGTTCCTCGTGTGCTCGGGCTGCCAGAGGAGGATTAGATCCCCTGTAAGTGTGGCCAAGGCCAGGGTTTCAGCAGACTCTGCCCAGTCTTGGTGTCCTGACACCGTCCAGCAGTGGCCACTGTGCTGGCCCGGGGGACTGGGGGCTTCAGCCACGTTCCATTTTCTCTCAGGCCAGATTTTAGGAGCACGTGCTCTGCTGAACAGGGTGGCAGCTGGGTGGGTACGGCAGAGGTGGAACTCGCCGGCTTTGCTAGACTTTCAAAAGGAGTTATTTGGAAAAACAGGTTTAACATAAGGAAATTCAGTGTCGTATGAATCAAATCCTTCAACTATACGCGTACACTTTTAAGTTTCTTCTGTGAGTGGAGCCTGAATGCTTAGAAGAGTGTGTGCGTGGTCCCTTGTGAGGTTAGAGTTGGAATTGTTGGTCTGCTCATTTCTCGGCCTTGCAGCGGGGGCTCTGCAGCCGTTTGAGAGAAAACCATATTGGCTTTATCTGCGTGTACCTCTGGCTTTAGGGCAGAGCCTGCTCTGGGTGCTGCCCGGCCTCTGGGGACGCTCCCTGTGCGGGGCCTGGCTGTGACCGGGCGCTTCTGCCCTGTCCTTCCAGCCGAGCAGCGGCTTCCTTACGGTGCTTCCACCTGGGCCCTCACACACTGGGCCTTGCGGGGGCCCTGAGGGCCGGCCCGGCACAGCCATGGCGGGCGGCCCCCTCCGTGCCCCGTGCCTGGAGCTTAATGCCAAGGTGGGTTCATCCTCTTGCCTCCTTGGGCCGGTGCCTTAGTGTTACTTGTTTTCCACAGTCCTTTGGCCTGTATGGACTTCCTCCATGCTCCTACCCTTTTAAATTTTGTTTTAACAGCTCCTACGTAGAATTATTTTCATTTTCTATTTTAAGTACAAGAGAGCATTATGGAGTTCAGTGTCTTTACAGATAGCAAAGGTTTTATGAGCTTTAGGTTTCCTTCCAGGGACATGCAAATTATTTTTGCCCCCTATTAGGTAAGTCTAACTCCTTCAGTATATACCCCTCTGCTTGCTGGCTCTTCACCTGTATTACCAGACAGTCTTCAGTTTAATTTGCGTAGCAAATCCCGTTGTGAATAAGTAAGAAAAAAATATGAACTGTAGGTATTTCCTGGAGGGCTTGCAAGGGTCATGGTGTGGCCTCTGGTATCCCTTCTCTCTAAGATGTATCTAAGGTACACCAAGCTTTTACCTCATAAGACATAAAGACAAACTCATGTTTTTTTCATGGGAGTACTCCTAACTATTGAGTATTTGGTAAATCTAATGCTGTATTAAAGTTTATAATATTTAAAAATGCCTAGACTTTGTGGAGACATCAATGAAGATGTTGATCCTAAGGTGAGAGGTTAAAAGGGAAACAAAGCTGAAACCAAAATATTTAAGAGATGGAATTTGGTTGTGTTTTACCTACAAGGTTTTCAGCTAACATCACATTTGAGGAGAATCCTTTTCCCTGGGTCCAGCTTCATATCTGTGCAGATGTATAAGCAAAACATGAAAAGATTTATAAATAATATTTTACTTATAGCAAGTCAGTATGCAAAATTAAAATGGAAACAATTAGGAGTAGACAGATTTCTATGCACCACTAAGAACAAAACCAGTATGCTAGTTCTTCCTTGTTCTGCTATCTACATTGTGAGAAATCTGGCTTTTTATTGCACTCTCTCCAACATTGAAACGAAGACAGTGTCTTAAGAATTAGAAGGATTGCCTTATACTGATCAAATTGAGAGAAACATAGAATTGAGTATTACATGCCATGGAACCATAGACAGCTGAAGCAATGCACGTTCCATATAATGGATAATGAAAAGCAAGTTCCATCACAGTGTTGACACTAGTAAAATTCATGTGCCATCTCTAAATCTAGATCTAAATATTTTTCATTTATGTTCTTTGCTCCTATAAATACTTTTAGAGTTAAAACCCAACCTTCAAAGTATTTGTTGTCTTTACTTCAGAGAGTGAATTTGAATAAAATTGTTGTTGGGTATCAAATCTGATATTCATGCTTGTGACCAGTGACAGGACTCAAGGAAACAGCATGAAGCTGAGTCAGGGAAGGTTTAGGTGGGATATCAGGAAAAGGTTTTTACCTAGAGGCTGCTTGGGCACTGGAACAGACTCTCCAGGGAAGTGGTCACAGCACCAAGCCTGACAGAGTTCAAGAAGTGCCTGGACAATGCTCTCAGGCACATGGTGTGACTTGTGGGGTGACCTGACCAGGGCCAGGAGTTGGACTCGATTCTGATGGGTCCTGTCCACCTCAGCATATTCAATGATTATGTGATTCTGCTAATATTAAAGTATGGAGACCTTTAAAATGGTCAGCTGCATATAGTAACAAGGAGAGGGAAAATTACTTGCTTAAGCATTAATTGGAGGATGTGGGTATTTGTTCAATGCTAAGGGTTTTCCAGCATGAGTTGCTTTATGGCACCTCGTGCCTCCCATCTCCATGGTCTAACTCACTTCCCTTTCCACACACACACAAAGAGCAAGGTCTTTCTACAGTTCATCGTATTTCAGTTCCCTGAACAAATGCTGAAGAGTTCTCTGAGAGGCTGATACTGTAGAGACTTTTTCTGCAATAAGGCCAAGTAGATGTGATTGTAACCTCTGTGCTTTCAGTAGAGCTGAAGCAACTACCTTCATGGGTTGGACACAAAGCTGTTGTAGAGACATTGTATTTTTGTTTGTTGGTCTTGAGTGAAACACTCGAGTAGTTATTTCTCAAGTACCAAAATCAAGATTTTCTAAACCAGCTAATTTTGATACAAAATTAACAGAGTTATAACAAAGTGACTTGTAAGAATCATTACTACTAACGAAATGTAAACAGCTTGCAAAGAAAATGACTACAGTTATTACAGGGATGCTAGATCACTGTAACTTTTATATTTGTGAGTTAGCAAGCATTTCTTTTTACAATAGCTCCATTGGAATAACTGAAAACATGTAATTTATTGTTCTGGTTTTCCTCCCCATTAATAGTCCAATGTTAGCATTACTCATTACAACACACTTTTGGTTTTATGTAGAGCTGAGGCATCATTTTATAGGCTTTTTATAGAGTATATGGGAGGGATGATGTAGGTTATAATACAGATGATTTAACATATGTATTGCACTCAGGTTTTATATTACTTGCTTTGTTTTCACTCAAGATTTTGACTAACATATACAAATGAAATTGTGGTGTTCTTTGGCAGCTTGTACCTTTGAAATAGAGCTTAGTACTATGAGTCAAGAGAGGATGCTATATATGTGTATGGTGGAAATGAAATCTGAATTTGTCTGCAGGAAGTATTTTTGTAGCATATTCAGATTATTTGGAGGTGTAGTTTTCTGATAGGACTTTTTTGTAGGACTTCAGTACTTCTTATTTGAAAGGATTTATGCTAAATGCAAATACATTTTGGCATAGCTTCTATACTTTCCTTTTACTCTTTTTGTAAATGTAAAAGTCTACCCAAACTGCACATGAAACCATTATCTGTTTAATAGCTTCCCACCTGTGTTCTGACAAAGAACATGGACGTTTTATTTCTAGAAGTTTGCAGTTGAATTCAGTTTTCTTCCTTCTATGTTACATCTTCACTGAAAAAAAAAAAAAAAAACCCAAAAAACCCAAAAAAACAAAAACAACAAAAAAANTCTGACAAAGAACATGGACGTTTTATTTCTAGAAGTTTGCAGTTGAATTCAGTTTTCTTCCTTCTATGTTACATCTTCACAGAAAAAAAAAAAAAAAACACCAAACAAACTCAAACAACCAAAACCAACAAAACAAACAACAAAACCCCCTCAGTCAAACCCCAATGTCCTTGACTATTTGAATATTGTCCATAATATATCTCCTTAAGAGTGATAAGCTTTCTTAACAGTAACACATTTAACTCACTTGTGGTGAATTTGATGCATAATATCCTTACTCCTTGCAAGTGCCAGAACTTGTCAAACTGGTGTGATGATTACTTTCCTTCTAATGGGGGTCCAGTGCTGTTTCCACCTCACAGTGCCCCCATTGACTAGAGGCTGTGGCTCAGCTGGAGTAAAATGTTCCAGCTGCCACCGGATAGCCTCTTGCATAAGCACATAATCAACTTACATTAAGAAACAAAGTAAGTAATTATCTCCTCTTATCAGAGTACTGCTCCATTTGAATTCAATGTACAATGTATAATTGGCCCCTTAGGAACCATGTGTACTAGAAAAAGAGCTAACAGATTAACTCAGTCTTGCTTTGCACTAGACCTACAGTAACTATTTGCTTCCAGGGGTGTGGTTGTTGGATATGGTAACTGATAGAGCTGCTGTGGCAAGGCCTCAGATCGTGTCATATTCTAAAAAGTAAAATAAATGTGTAAATATTTTGTTTTCCTTGATTTTAGTCATAGCTGCTTATTTATAAGAAAAAACATTGTTTCCTTTTCTGTTTCTACTGTGCCTCCTAAGACAGTTCAAGTTGGGATCTGTGCCTGCTATTCCCTCTGTCTTTATTAAATGTAGTTGAATTTTATTTCGAAGGAATTGTTTAATGGAAGGCCTCTGAAAAAAACAAGATTAATTATTTCTAGATGGCAAAAGTAAATTACTTTCCCCTCCTGAAATTCTCTCTTACTTATGGATTGTATCTTCTTACATTTAGAGGAGGGGAAAAAAGGAAAGTATTAGGAAGTGGACAGAAATAACTCCTGTAAGACATTGTACTACCAACCAGGGCACTGCCAAGGATTTCTTATCTCATTTGTAGTAATACTTCTTGGGCTATCACCTGAAGTTTTATTTTTGGCACTATCCTTTTGGTATCTTGCTCCATTTTTGTTGCCTACAGGACAGCTTATCCTGCCTATAGGATACATGTCCTCAGGAGTGCCCCATGTCATCAAAACACATTTGGAAACATGGATTTTACAAAATTGGTCATGTGCTCTTTTGCAGGAGTCAAACATGCCTCATTCATTAGGAGTCTGTATTTCTGTCTAGGAGTCATGTAGGATTTGTGGAATCTTGTTATTTTACTGCATTTTGGGGGGAAACAAATTAGTCTAGAACAAGAATTTCTGATTTGATTTAGAGATTGCCTTTGGCTTTCATTGTTTTTAAAGGTTTAAGGTGAAGAATTACCTGATAGAATAAATGTCATGGATGGTTAGACTTTTGTTTACAAACACAGTTGTGACTGAAACTGGCCTGGTAATCAATAAACTCATGTTAGCTGGTTTAAAGAGAGCATAGAATTGCCTTTCCTAAAATCACTGAATTCCAGGCATCTGTCTGTCAATTTATGCAAACAGCTGATGAGTGGAAGCTGTTTGGTCTAAGCCTCTGCTTAGAATGTGGACAGTTTTACAGTTCGCTGAACTTTGAAGTCAGTCAAATCTGATTCACACTTCCTTATTCATAGATAGTATCAAATGATTACAAAGTACAGAACTGTAGTGTACTTTGGAAATAAGCAATATTTGGAATACATGTTACAGTATAATAACAGTATTGGATATTCACTTTATACTTTATTCTTATTTCCTCTGCACAGATGTAAAAGAAACAACACAACATGACAAGCTAGTTCAAAAGTCTTCATTGCTTTTCTTAACCCGATTTTGCAGCAACTGAGAATTTGCAGTTTAGGGTTTTGTTTTTTTTTTTTTGCTTGGACTGATTACAGGAATTTCTAGCCCAGCAGGAAAAGACACATGAGGGGGAACAGTGTTTTCTGGGAATTAATTTTATTAAGCATGAAAGCTGAATCTTTAAAAGAACATTTGTCTATTGGACTGTTTTCCAAAAGAATACTAAGGAGAATCTATTGAAAATATTTTCTTTCTGTTCTAATAACTCAATTTCCTGAGTATATATATTCATTTGAAACAAAAAAAATTGCTAGCAAATATGCTTTTTATGATTATCTTCCTATTTCACTTCACAGTTTTTAGCCTGTCATGCACAGCAGATTAAAATAGATAATCCTGATGATTTTACTTCAGTAGTTTTTTGATAGTTGTTCATTTGAAATAATTTCTCTCAAGTATCATTCTTCTATTATAAAGGTGAATTGTTTGTCTTGGATTTTTTTCCTAAGATAATCTGTCATAGAGGCTATCCAAAAACCAGGTATACTCAACTTGGTTTCTGAAGGATCTATAAGGGCCTGTGATGCCCTTAGATATACATATGCTTTTCCAGATTTGCTGAACAGAGGTCTTTCCTGCCAGCATGTAGTGGGAGCTTATTTCTCCTTGGGTTTCCCAAAATGTGGGATAGAGACTCCTTTTATTGAGGAGAAAATGTGGTTAGATTTTTTTTCTTGTCTTTTTTTTTTTTTTCCCCAATTGCTTATCACTGAAAAGGGAAGGAATGGCAGGTCAGCCTTTGAAGTCTGAGAAATGTTTCTTTAGGGAAATTTTTAAAGATGTGAGTTGTGTGGAGTCTGTTTGTCTAGGGGGAAAAATGGTGATTTTTCTTAGATTCTAGAGTCCTAAGAGATGTTTATGGCAAAAGGAAACTATCTCATCACAAGTTATTTTTAGGGGACAGTGTACTGTAAATACTTGCTGCCATTGCTCCCCACATCAAAGTCATCACAGCAGTAAATCAAAGCCTAAAAGTTGGTGACTTCTCTTACATTTTTCTGTATGCTTTTGTTGCTGCATAGAAACCAGCAGCATCAAAAGGTTGTTAAACCTCTTCTCTGTATCACTGAATGACAGACATGTGGGGGTTGAGATTACACTTATCATCTCATCCCAGACAAACCTGCGTAACCTCCTTCGCCTTTATTATCAAAATCATTGCAAGTCAGAATATATTAATCTTAACCTACAGAACAGTTCTAGACTTGATAGAAAAATCTTGCTTTAAAAATATCTTTCCTTTTCTGCCTCAAGGACACAGAACAGTTTTGATATATTGAAGTGCAATATGGACATTTTGTCTTCCACATATTTATATAAGGAGGTATATGGATCACTGAAAGCTTAAAAAGAATCCCCCATATTGTGTAATTATACTGATGCAAGTCTCATAGTAACATTTCAAAGTGGGAAGTAGCCATAGTTTTGCTAAAATAAAACAGTTTGAACCATCTTTGCTTCTGACCAAGAGATGATCTTTCACACTGTACTTTCTATCCTGGAGCTTGACTTAAGAATTGTTGGATGTACTGTGTTGACCTTATTTAAAGTTCTCTGGCTATTATTAATGCTTTTATTAGTAGGATTTTACAAGCATGAAATGTTTACTTGGGGTAGCCAGTTGTTGTAGATCAACTTGTACATTACAGGCTAATGACTGTATGTTGAGGAAGCGTTTTATTCAAGTGTTCCTCACCTTTGCTGTATCAGAAGTTTCCTCTGAATTATGAATGATATCTTGGTTTAAAATTCACCATGTCTTCACGGAACTGTTTAAGAATCTGAAAGCTGGAAGTCTGTCCTTGAGTTCTGGTGTCCTGCTCGTTCAGGGATTAGTTAGATACTGGAGTTTCTCTGACTTCGGTTCCCAAAGAGTTTAGTTATAAACCTTCATTTTCGCTGTTTTAAATGATAAACATTGACTCTTTTGATTTCTCGAATTTGTGATTTAACTACTTGTATAGCAGATGTTCTGGACTTCCTAGATTTTCTTTTGACTAGCAGCTGGCAACTAGCTTCTAACTGAGCAGTCAATATTTTGTATTGTAATTAATTTTTTAAATGTTACATATCTTATTCTGTATGTGATATATATGACAAAGAAAATAGCTCTAATGTAAAATAATAGTTTTCTATGAATATCTAACTTTTAAAACACAGCTAATAGCAAATGCTGTTAAGGTTTATTTTTTGTAAATATTTGACTTATTACTGTAGGAATTCTTGAAGTCTTCTGATGTTTGTAAAAGCACAGAGTTGTGAAATATTTATTGTGCTTCAGATTGTTCAATTCCAATTCTTTAAATCTGTTCTTTGAGAGTAAAAGTAAATATTGAAAAGCTCTCTGCATCAAAAGAATTGTAAAGTAATGTTTAATCGTAATGTAATTCACATTCCTCAAGTGCAGTGAAAACAAAAGGGATTCTAAAGTCTTGTGGTTACTGGTGTCATAAACTTTTTATGCCTCACAAGTAAACAAGGTTTACTCATACTCCTGGTGTGAACACTCAAAGCTATTGAGTTTCCTTTATGCCATTTTATAAGTTTAAAATTCTTGTCTTTCATCAGTGTAGAGTTTATCTGAAGTCAGATTTATGATCCTGATGCCTGCTAATTTTGGAAAATTTAAAAGATCTTCACTATTCTGCATGAGGATTGAATGTGGCATTTCACCAGCAACACCTATGTGTTAGTAGGTAAAACTGTAAAATACAGTTTGTGACCTCTTTCCTGAAACAGCATATGGCTTCTTCTTCCCCTGCAATACTTCAACACATGCTATTGCTTTGCAGTATAGGAAGAAGTAATAAGTTAAAATTTTGTATTCCTTGAATGTTTCAGAACTGTACTTGAATACTGTTGTATATGTGAGAGTTAGAAGTGTGTCAAAAGTGTTTCAAATAGCTCCAAATAAATGTTTTATTAACCTTATAGCCATCTGTAATTAGAGTCCTTCCTTCTATCAAAGTGTCTGTGTATTCACCAAGCTGAATTGGCATAACATCAGATTTGGTGCTGATGCACAACAAAAAGCATGGAGATGAAGGAAAATGCTGGGTAGCTTCTAATGCTACATAATTAGTCCATTATTCTGAACAGCCAAGTTATTCTTGAACCAAAAGATTTCTTCAAGATGAAGTATAGGGGTGCTGGGGTTTTATCATGGCTATTCAAATAGCCCTAAAAACCAGTTGCATATGAGAGAGAGAGAGAATTTGCATGTTACACTGCAGAGAGTATGGCAAAATATAATTACACATAACAGGAAATTTGCTATCAGTATTGACATTCTGACTTATTCCAGGCCTTCCAGGCTGTTGATAAATTTACCAGTAACACAGGGAGAGCTTGGCACTTGCACTATACCTGTTTACTTCTGTGGATGGTTATGCAGACTAATAGAGTCTGGCCTTAGGGAGGACTAAGTTCAGGACCAGCCTACATGAGCAAAATCTTAATTTGAAAAACTATCAAAACGTGACACCTGCCAGTTTTACTGAGGTTTTAGGTTTCTCCTGGTGGAGAAATGTAGGTTTTTCCTTATAGGAAAACTAACAGGTAGCAATTACTTCAGTAGTAAGGCATTCAGTAGCACCCATGTAGTAGTTTTTCTCTCAGTTTTATCTTGGATTGTTTCCTTCTGATAAGGTTGCAGCCTGACCTCAAGTATGTGTGGTAGCATAGCTACAGAAATATACCAGGAGACTTTTTCTAAAGTAGTCTTTGCATAGCAAAAAAAAAAAACAAACCCAAAAAGGTGTTAGAGTCACTGTTGTTTAAGAAACTGTAGTTCAGTATCAAGTATAAATAGTTAGATATGTAAATGTATATAGGGATATGAGTTTACAGTAAATATTTTGGTGATTCTCCAGTACAAATATGTAACATAAGCTTTAGATTATTGTAGTGGAACAATTCATGTAATAGCATTTGGACTTTCTTTGGTCACTGATTTGGTGGGCCTGCAAGACCAGCATTTTACAAGCTGTTAGTTTTGCAGTATCATCATGTAATATAAGAAGGTTGCCCCACCTAATGTCTGCTAGAATCATAGCTTCACTAGCTCTGTATCCACTTAGGAATGAAAATCCTTTTGAAGTCTAACAGGCACTGACCAGTAGGATAGTGAGTAGTTGCTGTTTGGCAGTGAACTTGTTTTACAGATTTAAATGTGCTGACAAGGGTTAACAATGGGGGAAGGTGTTTTCCTGACATCAAAAATACACTATATTTTTCTAGTAAAAGTAGGAATAGAGGTCTGCTGCTCAGCTGTGTCAATAGACTGCAGAGTGTAGTGGTTAACTAACATTTTTTTTTTTCATCCATAGTTTACTTGAATTTAGAAACCAGCAAACATAGAGATGAGGCATTTTGACAGTCATATACTAAGAATAAAGAAGAATACAGAAGCCCATAAATTTTAATTGTCTCTGTCCCAGAATCCACATGGGAAATTTGACTCTTCTTCTTTTGTTTGCTAAAATCGTAGTGGAAAGTGGTGTCACTCTGGCCAGTTCTGATCGTGTCTGATGGTAATTTACTGTTCTAAATAAAAAGCATATTTTTAGAATACATTCCCTTTTGAATAATCTGAAGCTCCTGTAAGAATACTGTTTAGGAATGGCTTTAGTTGCATCTGTTCTTGTAAATCTTGCCAGTGCATACTGTCTCCATATGCATTGTGTTATTCCTTGGAAAAGATTTCCAACAGGTATTCTTGCTTGATTTTTCTTGATTTAGTTACTTAATTTAATGTTTAATAAAGTTAATTTAAAAGAAAATAGTGTGGTATATCTGTGGGTTTATTACTTATTTTTGAATGAATGAGAGCAATCTGCTGCTTGCTTCCAACAGGATGATAGAGGTCATCCTGTTTCTTTAGAATCTGTAAAAATAATTCTTTTTAAAAATTCCATTTTCTGCCCTGAAAATTTTGATAGGTTTAAATTTTTTATTGTTGAATTACTGCAAATAGAAGTCGTTATTGGCAGCTAAGAGTAAAAAAAATATCCTGGCATTCCAAAGTATCCATACAACTCTTGAAAATATCTTTGTAGATACTCTGAGTGACTGGCACTGCATGTAAATATTAGTGGCCTTTAGTTGCCTTAAAAAAATGAAATTGCTCTTCTTTTACAGCTTTTCTTGGCACCTAACGAAGCTGTAAATTTCTTCTGCAAGCCTAAATTTCAGCTGTTGGTCTGGAGCTACTTAGAAATAAACTTGATTTTTAATTAATTTAAGTACCGAGGCTGCCAAATATCCTGTGTCTTATGTGACACTTTCCCTTCTAGTTTCTCTTACCACTGCACTTTGCAGTGTGGTCTTTTTCTCATTTGCCTTTCTAATTGCAAGTGAGACTCTGGAAAGGATTTTCATGTAGTGACAGTCCTTGCCTGGGCTATCCCTGTCCCACTGGCAGCAAGGGGCAAAATGTGTCAGAACCAGTACACTGAGAGGAAGGAAAAGTGTAGCACAACCAATTTTACAGCTATCCAGTTATTCACATACATCACAGATCTACTTTCTTAACATCATTACCATCATTGCAGTGATTCCATGGAACTGGATGAAGATTGCATATGTGAATGGAATAGGAGACTTTAATCTCTGTCACTTTTATTGTTACTTTTCATGGAAATAAACTGAGAAGGTGAAAATTCACCCAGAGAGAAAGCACAGACATCAGAAGTAGCTATACCTAATGGGACCAGTACCTCAGCAGTATTTGGAATTTAAATTGACTGCTTAGAAAAGATCTCAGTCTTCCTTGAATAACTGAGGTGAGGTTTTGTATATGTGAAGCAGAAAATTATTTTAACCCTTTCTAGGAGGAACACAGATCACTGGCTTTGTCATCCAGGAGGTCAAGTTATTCAACCATTCAAAGTACAGAGTATGTGGAATTCAGCTGAAAGTGTTGTTCCAAACTGGAAATCAGGAAGGAGAATTAGACTGTCTTCAAAGTGCTCTCTTGCAGTGTCCTGATGCCAGCTCATGTGACACAACTGGAATGTAGCTTTATTAGGATAGCTTCAGAAATGTTTTACTCTAAGTACAATGCTCAAGGAGGCATGAACTAGAGACTGAAATAAAATTTATATTAAGGACACATATAGAAGTGTTAGGTATTTTACAGAAACTGGAACATTTGCTGTTGTGACAATGTTTGTTCTAACAGCTGTGAATTACAGAATTTTGCATCATTTTGTCATCATACTTTACCATTTCCTCTTCAAAAATTTCACAAAAAGTTATTGTGGTCTATTGCTATGAATCCATTTCCCCTTTTGCCTGTGTGCACAAGACTTTTGCAGGATGTGGAAAGAAAATCAGAAAATCAGGACCCACCAAGCAGTAGAGATATGGTTTGGTTGGGAGACTTGTGGGCCTGGCACCATTTTCTGTAGTTAAGATATACCTGCCTTTGCCTCTAATCACATTTTTTCCCCTGAGAGTCATAAATAAAATAACATTCTTTAACTGCAAATAGATTATTATCTTTTCTTCTCCCTCTGCACATACTTACATCCAATATTCTGTGATTTGTAGGCAATTGACTGGGGAGAGTTTTGATTTCAGATGTTATTTCTGACAAAAATCATCATCCAAGGATTTAGAATTCATTTGCTGAAATGAAATGCAGTAATGTTCTGTGGCAACAGATCCCATTATGGGTGACCCATAGGAAGTGTGTTAATTAGTCATAGAAGTTTCTGGGAGAGAGTTGTTCTGTTTTGGTTTGGGGTGGTGTGGTGTGGGGTTTTTTTTTGGTTGGTTTTTTTTTTTTTTGGTTTTTTTTTGGTTTTGGTTTTGGTTTTTTTTTGTTTTTTTGGGGTTTTTTTTTTTGTTGTTTGGTTTGGGTTTTTTTTTATTGGTTTGGGTTTTTTTTGTAGTTGCCTCTGAAGGGCTGCATTTTGGTATCCATTAAATTAGTTATTTAATGGCATGTGTCCATGACTTGTAGGTGAATGAAGTAATTTACTTTCTGTTTCCAGTGTCTCATATTGAAGTAGTCCTTTTTCAGAATATAAAACTTGATAGATATTTATCTGATAATTATATGAATTCTTTTATATGTGCCATTCTATATTCATACAAAATATAACAATCTTAACAGCTTTCAAAGTTATACTTTTCATTCTGAGCTTGGCAAATTCATATGAAGTGCTGGTGTAATGCCCTGAACAGAATGTCAAGCTTAAATGCTCTCTTTATAGGTATTTGTGAGTTTGCCTATCATTTGAAATCTGAGATCCTTTAAATGGATGAGAATTTCACCCTTTATATCCACAAATTCATACATACAAATTAGAATTTTTTTTTTCAAAAGTGAACTATTTAAAAGCTTTATTTTACTGGTTAGCAATTTTAGGAAATGTAGATTATTCAAAAATTATTATTTCTTTAGATGGATTTTTGTGATCTGTAGATCAAATCTACTCTTAAAAGGACTGGATTTGGCAGGATTTGGAAAGATGAGGTAAAAATCTGCACACTGTGCCATTGCTTGCAAAGGGAGATGGCTGCACCTATTCCTGCAGAATGGTGTCAAGTGTAAAAGAGCAGCTACTCAGTGCATTTGGCAAACGAAGACTTATATGAGAGATTATATGATCTCATGATTTGGTAAATAGCATATTATAAGGACAGTTTCCTTACAGTATTAGAAAGGAAAACAACTTTTTCTTCTCTTCACTTTAGTGAATTACAGCTTTGAGATATTGGAGTTGTTTCTCGTCACTGAGTGAAGAATTGGAAACTGAGAGCGTTTAGTGCAGAGCTGTCGTAACGCGTGAATGTTTTTTCACACTGTGCACCATTAGTCTTCCTGTAGGTTCTGAGTGATAATGGCTTGTCACTATCTGTTATCCTAAAACTCCAAAGTCGTTGAGCAGCTGTTGTTGTTCGGTGTGCAGTTTTAACAGTGGTGCTAATTGCTTAACTGACATCAAATAATTAATGATTTGATAAAACACCAGGCTGTTAGGAAAGTCTGCCTCTGTGGGTGCAGAGTACTTCTGTGTGCAGGAATGAAGTCACAGCCTGGGTGAACAAGGCTATAACTGATGCTGAGAATTTGTTGCTGTCAAATCTGTGGTTAGAATGCACTATCCCTTTCAATCAAAATGCATTTGGAAAAAAGTAGAAGAGAATACTGTTCAACAAAATGTACTTTGAGCCTGGCCAGGGCAGATTGAGTTTTCAGCTGTACTTAATGCATATTAACTTACTTGAGTAGTGTTTGTATTTATATTATTTGGAGAGCAAATATAATATTGAACTGAAGATTGTTGCTGGTAATTATGCCCAAGTTAATAGTTCAAGTGAAATGTCATTCAGTGTTTCCACTGATTTCAAAATCATACGTTAAATTGCTTTGCTAAAAATATGTGGAAAGACTTGGAATCTTCCAAAGTCAGTTACTTTTCCAGCAACTACCCCCAGCATCTTCCTATCATCCCTTTGCTGTCACCATTGAATACCAAGCCCCTTGTCTTTTCAGGCAATACATTTGTTTAAGTTAAATCTAGATTAAAAAATACCAGTGTAGCATGAAGGTGAATCTCCAGCTAGTTTCAGTTTGATTTTTTAAATCAGAAAAAAAACCCTGCAGAAATATTTGAACTCTTAAGGTAAAATCCTGTTAACTGTCTCTGTTTAGTGTTAGGAAAAGATGCCTTAGTCTTTTGCTGGTCTTTGCTTTCATGGTTGCTGACACTGCTTGAAATAATAAAAGCTATGTAACATTTCATTGATGTGCCAATAAACTAGGTCTCAGTACATTGAGCTTTACACTGTAAATAGAAGCAGATAATGCTGAGGCTTATTTATGGTTTCTTGGACATATTCTTAATGGGCTTAAGCAATGGAACTTAAAAAGAAGTGAATATAGTTCATTTTTCTGGCAGCAGCATCAGACTGCTTTTTTTGTGACTCTGGTGTCATTCTGCAAGTTGAAATACCTGAACACTAAAAAGAACTGTCAGATCCAGGTGTTTGGCTTTGGAGGCTGGCAGTAGCAGACATCCAGTTGGTGTGGTTTGGTTTCTCTCCATGGCCTGTGTCCTGACTCACAGTGCTGTTTTAAAGTACCTTTTTCTGCTTCACACCAAGTGAGTGCCTTGTTGCCGTATTGAACAGTGCACGTGACTTTGTGCATTGCACTTCAGCCTCCCTGGCAAAGGGAGCCTTACCTTCCATGCTTTGTTTTTTTACACTTGGACTGTGAGTGGTTTGGAGGTTTGAAGTTGTTAAGTTAGTAAAGTGCATTTATTTTCTATTATCTATTAACATAGTGAAAACCAAAAAATGTTGTGCTAGCAGATAGTTTGTTAGATATGGTTTTATACATTTGTGATAAATGTATCAGTTCATGATAAAACCAGATCAAATTAAGCTAATTGAAGAGGTTGTCTTCATTTTATATCAATGCTTAAAGTAATGCCTTGCTTTAGGGGTACAAATTCCAGAGTGTTTGGTTTTCTTGGTGTTGACACAATACTCCAGGGCTATCAGATCTGGAAGTACTGCCAATAATGGCAGGAGTGTGCTGTTTAGAGCTCTGTCTTCCCAGGTTCATAGGTAATTTCAGAGGCTTGTTTTAACTGAGTCATGGAAAATACAGTGAAACTTCCAAAAACACTTTTTTGAACTAAGAGTGTCGTCAAGATGTCTTGGACTGGTTCATAATAATTATGAGATAAATTATTGAACTGAGTCTCTGAAAAGGGAAGTGGAAGCTGAGAGATTTCTTCTTGGTGTTCAAAGTTTGTGTGGCATTCCCATTAGCCTTTTAGATTATCATCTCTGAACTTAGGCACTTCACTTATCAGGAGTAATCTGTGTGTTGCATTTGTATCTGGAATGTCCTTCCTAATGAAAAACTAAAAAATGTTGTGCAATTTAATGTTTTATACAGAAATATCTCACATTCCCTTGCATTTCTAGCAGTATTACGTGGCACAAGTGTCAGTAGATAATCTGTGTGCATTTAATGCACTGACAAGATAAAAAACTATTGTGTACTGATAAAATGGTAAAAGATACCATGTTTTGTTATTGCCATAGAACTAAGGTGGAATATGGAAATACTGTCATGCCTCGCTTCCTTCCAAAATATTTTGGCTTGCTCAAAGAATGTTACTTGGTCTTCAGAAGTGGGCTGAATGACACTTTACTTTTTGACAAGTCCACTTGGTGGTAAGGGAGAAGTTGTCTGACTGGAAAATCAATGCAGTTTTTGTACTGACCCATGTCCTAGTTTCAAGTCTGTGCTGGATGTGGCATGGGAGAAATGTTCTGTGTGCACTCCCATCGAGCCAGGGGCAGAGCTTAGCATAAGCCCTGACTGGGCCGTTGGTGTGTCTTAGGAGTGGCTGTCATTTTTACTTCCTTTGTGAACAGCTTCTTTTAATGTATCAAGTGACTCTTTCAAGTTATTGCAAGTTGAATAACACAGAAGAAAAACGTGGGGTTTACTTTTGGTTTTAGTTTTATGCCAAATATTGCACTTTAGTCCTTTGGTATCTTCTGAATATAATGCCTTCATTTTTCTGTCATGTGTAAGAGTCAAGTAAAGATTTTTGAGTCCTTTGTGTTTGCTTCTAGTATCTACTCCTGGGATGGCAGAAGTGGCTTTTCTTTAATCCTTCTACTTCACTTTACATTTTACTTGATGACTTCTACTTAGCTATTTTGTGGTTAATAGTCTGAGTCCAATAGGTTTTCTTTCTGTATTTTTGGTGTTCTCTCCAACCTCAAGAAAGTCATGCACATCACATAGATAATTGTTTTATTAGCTTAACTGTTCCAAATTTGCAGAGTGCTGCAAGATTTTATATGTCTATTCCCAATAAATTATGTAGAAAGTGATCTTTGGCCGTGTTGCACTTAAGGCAGTGGAAAAATCACACAGACATGAATTGATGAAGAAAACGTTAGGGTGAATGTTAAGTTTGAGAACTAAATTTTGTTTTAGACTTACTAGGCAAGTGTGTACTAGTAAAGTAAATAGACCCATAACTGTTGACATTAAGACAAGCCAGAAAAGAAGGTATCATGTCTATATGATTAAATTCTGTCAAGAACTGCACAGATACATCCAGCTGCTTTGGGGAACGATTTTGGCTGTGTAAATTACCAAAGCCACACTTTGTTTGGGGTTAGTTTGCTCAGTGTCAGTCTGACAGTTCACCTAGAGAGACAGACAAGCACCAGTGCTCAGGAGCACTTTCAGGACATATTTAGTGTACTAAATAAATGTAGCTGTTGAAGATGCAGAAAAGAAGCTTCCCTCTAATATGCTTAATGAAAGTACATGTAAATGCATCATTGCAACATAAAGCAGAGGGTTTGAGTTTAAATTATGATATATTTAGATTACTCCAGATTTGACTGTATGCTGATGTTAAAGTTGCTGATGCCTGGGCTTTTCCAAGTGTTAGAAATGTGTTCTGTGCTTCAAAAATGTTTTTCATAAGATAGGTGTGAATTAGACTATTGACTAAGGGATGGTAATTTCATAATCCATGTCCCCCCAAAAACTTAATTTCTAAATTAAAAAAATTGGTTATTTTGGTTTTGTGTACTTTTCTACAGTGATTTGTACTTTTTTTACAGTTAATAGAAGACAGAAATACTAATTTTGGGAAAGCTATAGGTGTTGTGGAGTTTGATGATGTGAATGTGAACATTTGGCATACCTACTTTTTTTTCTACATCTTCATAGACAAGGAGGTGCTCTGAATTGACAAGCTGAGGTCTTTTCCTGGCAACCTAAGAGTCTCTAAGCTTGTTTATATGTGGGGGTATGATTACTATTAGTATTTCAGGAGAACAGCGTTTCACTTTGCTGCAAATGAAATACCAAGTTATGGCTGGCTAGTCTCAAAAATATGAAGTATTTGTCATACATAAAAATATTTTAATTAGCACAGGGTTTTTATCAGTAGTAAAATAAGTAACAAACACATAAATATTTACTAAATACCTAATTTGACTGAGAGTCTCAAACTATTCATCCTTTTTTCAGTTATAAACAAAAAAGTCAAATAGTGATTGTCATGGATGCTGTTTATTGCATTGTAGGGAAGTGCAGTGCAGTTAAGGCAAAGTTTTGACATTTGACTTGGCTTCAGCTGTTTTGGTGATCCTGAGCTGGTACAGAAAAGTGTGAGGGGTCATGTGCTGGTGGCTGTGTATGTGTTGATGGTCAGGCATGTGATTAGTTCATTCAGTGTGTGACTCATGTTACTGCAGAAATACAGAGTGAACTGACACAGTAACTCTTTTTTCCCCCCTGTAGTGTGCTGGAGAAGAGAATTGGGTGGACAGTCGGACTATTTATGTGGGACATCGTGAGCCACCTCCAGGCGCTGAAGCGTACATTCCACAGAGATTCCCAGATAACAGAATAGTCTCATCAAAGGTACCAGTATTTTCTTTCATTCATTTAGATGAATAAGCTGAAGTATTCTTTCTGTTTATTTGTTTCTTTCAAGATTTTTCATAGTCTTCCTGTATATTTTTCCTTTCCTTTCCACAACCAGCAAAGGTAAAGTGAAGATCTTAGATTTCTTCTAGAGAAACTAATTGCCAAGTTGCCTCTAAAATGAATGAAAATAGAATAATTTCTCCCATGTAGTATAGTACAATCTTTGAGTAATAATGTGCTTCTCTACAAAGAAATAAGCAATTTTCATTTGAGGCAATCCTGGAATAAATAAAATTTTCCTGAAGAAAGACTGCATCCTTTGTACTTGAAAGCAATACCTCAAAGTCCTAGAAATAATTGAATTTGTTCAGCACTTAGATTCATCATACTCTCTTCACCATAACAGCATCATTCCCTTCAAAAGCTCATACTGTTTCTGTGGGGTTTGGTCAATATTCTCTGTAATTCACATGAAAGTGCATCATACTTACTCTTGGTAGTGTAATATGTTTGTACTGTTTAAAAACCTTCCAGCTGTCCCTTACTTCAGTTAGTAAGTTTTAACTTCCATAAGCTCCAGCAGCTTTTTGTGAGCAGTTGGGATGTTGGAACTTTCTAGCTGGCTTGCTTAGCCGAAGGTTTATACTGCAGTGGCATAGAAATTTGAATGCTTGCAGGTGATGTATGGCTAAAAACTCAACAACTCCCAAGTTTGTAATGTGCTTAGATTTTAATCTTCATGAGCTCACACTTTCAGCTAATTATGAAATAATCAATTCCTAATAATATCTCCTCTACTGAGAATTTCTTTTTGAATAGTGTCTCAATTCCCCAGCCATTTTAAGAACATTGGTAGCATTGTGATCTCAAGGAACTGAGTGATTACCCTCATGGACCTGAACACTTGCCAGCCATTAACATAATGAAAGCCACGCTTTTCACAAATGGTGTGTCATTTCTTATGTGAGATTTTGTATTTACTACCTTCTTTCCATACTTCATTCAAAGAAAGTGTACTAAGAAGCAGCATAGTATTTAGGCACCTTTATGTTTGAATGGTTGAAAGGTAAGGCAGATGAAGTACAGTCAGACTGTACAATGTGAAATCCTATGCTTTTCACATTGATTTGTATTGCCTTTTGAATTATGCAAAATAAATGTACTTAATGCAAGTTTTTGTACTCTTGTGACATTTTTCTTATTTTTTTTAATCTCATCTGGGATGTATGTAAGTAAAGCTGTTGAAGTTACTGCTGATAGTTTTCTTGAAATAAAAATATCTTGTTCAACTATGTTTTTACATTTTTTTTGATTATTAAGTTAGTGGAAGTTGCTTTGCTTTGTGGATTGAGATTTTTGAAATATGACTTAAACCTGCATTGAACTAGGGATTTTCTGCCAGCAATTAGTAAATATGTATGACTTCAACCAGTTCAGGACAGAGACTTCACTATATTTTTGTTTGGATATAAAGCATATTCAGTTAAATATTTTAAATGTTAAACTCTTTAGCTGTGAACTATGTCTGTAAATAGGCTTTCATAAACAAAAAGTATTAGGGGAGATATGTACATTTTATATATACATGATGTTTCTCAGTTTTTCTGTTTATTGATCAAACTTCTCTCATTTAAAAAATAAAATGTAGGTTGTTATTGTGGAATTAAATACAGTGGTGATATTTCAGGAGGGAACAGAATTCACATAAATTCTTTATAATATTGAACAGCTCCTTAGACTGCTGAAAGCTGTTTTAATGACTTGCCTGTATATGAGAAGTTTCCACACTGTCACTTTCAAGTAAACTGTTATTCTCATGCTCCATCCCAGACAGCCTGAATAAAGCACCACTGTGACTTGACTAACATTGATTCTGCTTCTGTAAGCTGCTGCCTCTTACCCTTTCACCCTTGCTCACTTAGGAACCCTCTGGAGGGGGCACCTATTACAGTGTAGGAGACGCAGACATGAATTTCCTACTAAATGCTCAAATGTGCAAAATTAAGGTGGCAAATCCATAATTGTTAGAGTAAAGGTACATGCTTGCAAGCACACTGTATAATGTTACCTCAACCATGAAGGATACTTCCTTCATCCCTCATCAGTGAGACAGACAGTAACTTTCAGCTGGACTTTTATAGGTGTTTAGTGCTTATGTGAGAAAGGTGTATGATTGCTCTTCAAGGATGAGGAACTCTGAACTTCCAAGTACAGACATTACCAATTTAAGGCAAACTGGGTTTCTAAAAAGGGTAGTTGAAAAGCATGAGGAAATGTCATCAATTAGTCTGTATGCTGCTTTACTAAAAAATGTCATGTCATAAAGCCCTAAAAAAGACATCACCTTGTAGTAGTATGAACCTTGGACTTCAGGAGTCATTCCAAAGGTACACTTTACTGTGCTTCACCACAGGCTCTGTGCTGTCAGCAAGGTATTACTTTGATTAAAGTGCTGAGGGATATTTCATGTACATTGCAGTGTCACTGTGGAGTGTAGTTAATGCTCTGTCTGCTTAAGGGTATAGTCCTGATTGTGAAAAATGATACAGACCTTGGCTAGACAAAAGTGTTCTATTGGTTTGGTGTGTTAATTCAATTATGATATTAACAATATATTGCAAAAGGTGTATGTTGAAGTAGTAAAAGACAAAAACTCATGTCTTTTGGATTGTGCATGCAGTTCCTTTTACATTGTAGAAACAGTGACCTTTGTAACATGGATCCTTTTGTTGATCTAACTTTTAGCTACTTCAGCTGCCTTGGGTGTTGGCCTTTGAAGTGGCTGTTATGTGCCCTTGATTGAATTTATCACATGACAGTGCTGCAGCATGGCAAAGTATCAGCTGGTAGAAAAACCCCAGTGTTTCAGATGTAGAAGAAAGAAAGTAATTGAATTGGCAGGGAGGTGGCTTACTTTTTTCTGAAAAAAATTATACACATTTTGATACTATTTACTTTTTGGTAGAACTTACAGATTAAAAGGAAACTAAGTTAAACTAGGCAGCAATAGCAGCTACCAACACTTGATGAGAAACAACCTTTTTTCCTTCTGGAACAGGATTTTACTTTTTGGAAAAATTGATAAATTACAAAATAACTTTTTAGTACAAAACTTCCTAAAGGTTCAGGCTTCATATTATTGTGCTGGGAATATTATTTAATAGTTTTTAATAGATTTCTCCTCCATGAATTCCTTTTATACTTTTTGAGCCCATGTAAATTTTCAGAACAAAGAACAGTTCAACTGTAGAAATGTTTGGCAAAAGAAACTGTGAGCCTTTATTTTAAAATTTCCCGTTAATTTGACTTCATATTCCAAATCCTTGAATCTGACAATGACTGTTTTCCCCTGTTTATAATCGTGTTTCTGTTGGTGGTCTTCCACCATATTCCTCTCCAGGAATGTGTCAGAGACACCTGGCAAAGTTACAAAATCCACGGGCTTTAGGCAGGAGAACAGATAAAGGAAGTTGGGTTAAGGAGACTTAGAAAGGCTTTTACTCTTCATTTCAATCAACACACAGTATTTTGCCTTGCTGGTCCTGTCCAGCTGCAGACTTTTACTGTCATAGTTTCATAAAGAGAAATTTTACAGCTACAGAACCCACTTGTGCTTGGGTCACCAACCTAACTTAGAGGCAGCAGGGCTTATGCTCCCAGAAGGTGATACTGAAGAGTAGTGGGATATGACTCTTGAATGAAATGCAAGATTGACTCTACAGTGGATGCAGAACTATTATTTGAAGAATTTGCCCTAAAGTTATGTCACTAGAATTAAATTATATATGAAATTACAAAGTGCTCAGTTGTGCTGTAGCTTTATTTCCTGTTGTTCCCTATAGAACAGCACTAAGTTGAACTCGGGTAGGAGAACAGTACCACTGTTATTTCCTGCTTTGTAATGCTGTATGCTGTATTCATGGATCAGAAGTGATCCTGGTTTTGTTGCACAAATAATGCAGTCTTCTGTTGTCTGCCTGTTTCCTTAGGACTTTCATCAAATACTGATCCAAACATTGATTTCTGTGATAGTGGCCTGAGACATTAATGCTGCATGTTGGGAGTCCTATTCACTGCAAGGGAAACCGTAGTTACCTTCAGTGCTAATCTGATTGAGATGACTCACAGTTAATCACAGTGACTAATAATTAAATAAAATTAACTAGTTCTGACATGTTTCAGCAGATATTGTTGGAATATTCATTTCTTTCAGCAGAAATTCATGCCCTTGTGCTGTATCTCTTTCCAGCAGCACTTGCTCATAGTGCCATTATAAACACACACAGACTGGGTGTGCTCTGTTTTCTCATTTTGTTGCCACATTTAGAAGAAATGTTAATACTGAAGCTTAAGGAAATACTCATCCACCTCTATCAAGGTGAGACACTTGGAACCCAGCAGAGACCCAGGCTGTCCCACACTTTCTCCAAGGTGATGCTTCATAACTGGAAGGCTTTGTCTGGCCTCCAGGGCCGTGACATAGCAGTTTCAAGATGAGGAGTTCAAACACAGCCCTAAGCAATGACATTTAAAAGTCAGAAAAGCAGCCAAAGCCCACAGTGGGAAGAGGCATGATCATGTGTTTGTGAAGCCAGTAAATAATGGTATAGCATACTCTGGGGGCAGAGTGGGTGGGTAGATAGAAATTGGTATGGGACAGGGACTACTGCAGGGAGTGCTGTGTGTGCCTTTTACTGATCTGCTCTGAAAGCAGAGCTCTCACTTTCTGCCTGGGTAATGCCCTGACTCCCAGCCACACTGTGGGGGGAAGCAGGAGGTCAGATCCCGTGCTGCAAAGGGCTGAAGAGTCAGGTGTGCCCGGCCCTGCCAGAGACTGAGTGGGGCAGGAGCTGTTAGAGATGAAAAGAGTAAATGGACTTGGCTGGCAGTAAAGCTTAAATGCTTCTGAATCAATTGGACTCTCAAAGGGGCCAGCTCAGGAATCTCAGTACCTGAGCTGGGATGGGAGTGCATGAGTGTGCACTTGTTCCAGGCACAATAATACAATTTCCTTCTGGGGATAACTGCCAGTGCCTAGAGGGAGCAAGGAAAAGCTCTTCTTTGCTCTTGATGATCCTGCTTAGCATGGGATTTCCAGGTCAGAGGCTCTTTGTAACCTCCCTTATGTTCCCAGGAGAAGCCATTTACCCTTCCCATGACTCAATCCAGGGCTATTAGCAATATTTTATCTTCTGCTGGTACTGCCACTAACAGAGCCTTTTAAGTTTTTTCTATCAATGTGGAGTCTGCATGTAGCAAAAGAGAAGCAGAAGGAGGAAGGAAAACAACAGGTCCAAACCTAACACCAGGGAAGATAAGTGTAATTCTTGTCTCTCTGCAAGTGGGAAAGTGAAGCTTGCTTGCTCTCACACGCTCTTTCTTATGTTTTCTAGTATTCTCTGTGACTTCTGTATTCAGTCATCCTTTTTCTAAGTTTATTTTTTTTCTTTTTAAAAATTATATTTAGATAATTATAGATACTGGGGGATTTCTTTGTCAGAGGAGTTCCTGGAGTTAATAGCCTGTGTTTGATAAGACTCAGAGTTGCTGAACAGGGACTACTAAAGATAGACTTGTTTGTAATAGAAATTCTGTTTTATCAGCAACTGTTTTTAAGAAATCCTATGCCAAAATATGTTTGTTCGTCAAGTGTACTGTTTGATCTAACTTCCCAAATCAGTTTAATTTTTGCACTTTCTCTGAAAATACTTATGATTGTTATTCACTTGTAAAAGCCCTACATGTAGCAGAGCTTCCACTCATCCCTGTGCTGTGAATGACCTTGTGTTGTGGAGAAACAGGAGTCCCTCCCTCAGTGGAGGGATAAACACTGTGCAGATGGTTCATTTAATAATACTTTTGTTAAAATACTGTTGTCTTTCTACATTCATTCCAAATTGTCATATATGTGACAAAATACTTTTCAAAATATTCCGGTTCTGTTAAGTAGCTTATAAGTACAGAAATCTCAATTTTTTTGCTTTGAGTCAAAGTCTTGATACTAGTTTAATACACTAAAGAACACAGACAAATTCTGTTAAAAACTTCCTGTATGTTTGTAAGCAAGTCACTTGAGTCAGACAAGGCTTTGAACTCACTTCTTATGATTTCAGATTTCCTGTTTTTTTTCATACTCTTTGCTATAGTTTTCTCTATTAGTTCTCTCTATGGATAGAAAAATTGTGCTTCAAAAAAGTAATATTTTTATAAATAAAACTACCTTTAAAGAAACAGTGAAACTTTTGATCAGACCTTTTTCAGCTATTCTATTAAAGAGGGCTACCTATATGTATATAATGTATGTAATATTTATATTGTTTTAATAATATAACACTATGTAAGTGGATGTTATATATAAAGTGTTGTGTCCAGTACCTTAAAAGGAGACTACAAAAAATTACAAGGGTATTAAGTGATAGGACAAGGGAGAAGGGCTTTAAGCTCAAGGAGGGTTGGTTTAGATTGGATATTTACCTTGAGACTCATGAGGCACTGGAACAGAGAAGATTTAGATGCTGCATCTCTCAAAGTGTTCAAGGTCAGTTTGGATGGAGTTTGGAGCAACCTGGTCATGTGGAAGGTGTCCCTACCCATGGCAGGAGGGTTGGCATGAAATGCTTGAGAAGATCTTGAACATCATTTTCCACCCAGATGATATGCACACATGCCTGCAATCAGTTTTTAAGTTGTTAAGCTTTAAGAATCTTTTGTTTCTTGGTAATTGATAGATAGTATAAAAATGTGTGCATTAAAAATACTGAAGGCACCATGGACAAAAATGACTGCAAGATCAGCTTTTGTCTATACTACCCTGAATTTATTATCCTCAGAATGGATTTTGTCTTGTAGAAGGGATCAGAATCATCATAGGATGATGTCTATGACCAGGGCTAAACCAATATAGCAGATGTTTTTGTTGTAATAGTTATAAGCATTTACAAGAAACAGTAAAAAAGTTGAGTGAAAAGAGTGAAATCAGAGTGGGTTAGAAGAGAGGTGGTGACTATTTAAAGCAAATAATTGGTAAGAAACTGAGGTGTTGACAAAACTCAGTATGAAGTGCTTTTTCTTACAACTTTAGCTTTTGATGTAAAGTGATTACTTAAGAAACTCTACTTTTTCTCTAAGAAAATATCTGCCTCTTAGGGTGGAAAGAGAAGCTCGAAACATGAGCCAAAATTCTGGCATGCAGATAGCAAATGAAAAGGTCAAAATACACTGTCAAGAACACTGTATTTTGCATGTTTGAATTTGCGTGGCTGGCTGTAGCAAGGAGGTGTTGTGCTGAAAGCAAGGTTGTATCAGGAAAGAGCAGGATGGGGCCAGGGGCATGGGTGGGAATGCTGTGGGCATGCTCATGAGGGCAGAAATACACCAGCACTGCAGGTGCTACTGCAATTATAAATGGGAAGAAAATCTGGTTAAATGAGGCTGTTTTGGCACCAGACTGATCTTACAGATTCTTGCACAGTGCTTCAGACACATCTGTTGGCACAATGTGTTCTTCTCTTGGCTGAAAGCATAACTACTACTGCTTGGTGTCTGATGTGTTACCTCCTGTGTGCAAAAAGCACCTGTGTGCTCTGGCCTCTAGGTCTCCTGTAGCATTTGGAAAAGATCAATTAAACCACCCCCAATTTGAAAACTTATTTAAATAGTATGTAACTGGATAAACTTATATTCTTCAAGTGAATTACAGTGGGGAAAAAAAAGGTAGTTAAATATACATAAACTGCTTTTCAAGAGTTTACAGAGAGCATGACTGGAAATTATCTGAAGAAGAGAGATGATATTAACTCTAGGCACAGTAATCTGATGGATTTAATATCACCAGTTTTTATGACTTTCCTTTAAAAATTTTTGGTTTGTTCCTGCCTATCTAGGGTAGAGAAACTGCCTTGAATGCAGCAGTCGTGAGATAAGTCTTGTTCTGAGTGGCAGCCCCTCTGTGGCTTCTCTGGGGAGTAATTATGTTGATTAAACTTGCCCATTTGTAGATACTGCTCTGAGCTACTGATGGCTTGGGTAGGGGAAGGTCTGTCTAGACATCTTAGTGTTCTTGCCTAAACTGCAAAAATCACTACTTCTCTGTTGAAGATAAATGGGCAGAATAAAGACATACTTAATATGCCTGAAACCCAGAGTCATAAAGTGCTGAAAGTCTGTCAGATTGAAAATAAAGTTTCAAGAAGTAGTCTGTGTTAAAGCAGCATCCATTTTAGGAAGTACTTCTCAACCATAAAAGTGATCTATTCCCATGTTATTCACTTTTATTCAGCTAAGAAAGTTGCTGATCAAAGGTGGAGCTGTGGGAAAGACCACAGCTTGGCAGGGAAAGCAGTGAACTAAGGTTGGAATATGAGGAGGATTGGATACTAAGGGTGAAGGTGAACAAGCTTTTTATGGATTGTTTTAATTGATTTACTTGCTTCTTCAATCAAATGTTTTAAATATCTCTAGTCCAACAATAATATGCTATTACCAGACATTTAGTCAAATAACTCTCTAGGAGATTTAAAGAGGAAGTTATTATGTAAGAGTTCACATTTTTATTTAATAAATGGTGATTTGGAGGGCTTGTGTAAATCATCAAACTTATAATGGTCAGAAGACCCTTTACCATGGAAAAAGTACTGTTTCCATCAAAAGAGCTAAAAGAAAAATGTAAACAAATGTTTTTCACTTTTTTTCCCCAGCAGGCAGAGATTTTTAAAACATAAATGGATAAAATTAGAGAACAAGGATAACTTACCTGATAATGATGAAAATACACAATTTTTGTCATTGAATAGAACCTGTATGGTCATCTGTCATAATAGCAGTTCTGAATGATCAACATTCTTGTGCAAGGAAAAATAATCAAGTCTAACTCGTTCTCTTTGAAAATTCCACGTAGCTGGATAATGGGTAGTGCAAGCAGCATTCCTGTCTTATGAAAAGTGTTCTGATTGCTAGACTAGAACACTTGATTTTCTAGCTGTTGCATGTCTGCCTGCCTGAGTTTTGGCTTGCTCACAGGTGATTTAATACTGAACTAGCTGTTATTCAGGATTAAGTGATAACTTCAGGCATATTTAGGATAGATACTGATTTTTGGCACATGATAGTAGAAACATTATTTCATTCCAATGTCTTACACATGTTCAGGCTTTAACTCCCAAGAAGTAAAAAGATTGCTCTATATAACAGGAGTTTCACAACCATTTAAGGCATATTTCTCAGAGATACTTTTTATCTTCAGATATAATAGAAGTACTTTCCTTCTGGAGTACTGTCTGTCTTTGCCTTCAGGGCCAAATTCAGAAGATGTCTAGCTCATGGAATAATTTGGTTATCAGCAAGTGTAAGTGCAATCTGCCAAGAGGAGACAAGGCACATTTGTAACAGAGCAAATAAATTAGGATAAGCTTCTTATCCCCTCTCGTTTGAAATGAAAGTTTTAGTGGAGTTGTCATTTTATTACGTGTCAAAGAATAATTTGGATAATAAGATGATGCAGTGTTAGTTTTCTCAAGCCGTTTTTCAAACCTTTTCACACAGTTTTAGCTGACACTTTTTACATGTGTTCCAATAAGCAATCCTTGTGATGTTTTTCTGGAGCTACAGAGTGAGCTGTGTAAAAAGTAGTTGAAGCTGCTGCAATGTAGGGTAAGGGGACTAGATGATGTTAGTCATTTATCATTTTTACATGAGTTTTTAAATTTGAAGGTTTTGCATTTTCGGTTTGCAGCTTTATGTACTGTTACTTCATTTTACAACACTTGTCATAATTTGTAAGATCAGTACAGAAATATGCAGCCACTTACTCTTATTCACCACTGCAGTTTATCTTGAGGAGTATTTTTGTGTCCCAGCCAAGGAGCAGAAGAGGGGCTGACAACTTTTATTTGGTTGTCTTGCTATTCATGTGTAATTAACTCTGAGTGCCACCTATCTCAAGTCATGAACACAACATAAAAGTGAATTAAAAGTGCTTTTGAATTACTAAGATGCTTTTAAAATTCATTAATTGCCTTAAGTAAACCGTTCCTTAACTAACTAACTCTGGACACTAACTCTGGACAAGTATTGTTGCTAGTTAAAAGTGTTGCAGTCCCTAGTACAAAGATTATAATAGTTCAGAAAAGCAATACTATTCTGAGAATACACGCTTGTCAATTAAGATTAAAATTCAGTAAATTGTTAAACTAAGTAACAAAATCACTCCTGCTTCGTGTTTAGTTTAATCTTGAAATGTGAGTTATAAAATTGAATGTGAATAATATTTCCTTCAGAAACGCTCATAATCTGTGCATTTGTTTTCAGTACACGTTTTGGAACTTTATACCAAAAAATTTGTTTGAGCAATTCAGAAGAATAGCTAACTTCTATTTTCTCATCATTTTCCTTGTTCAGGTAAGCAATCCCCATTTTCCAGTAAATTCTGTGCTCTTTCTAAAATATGGAGAAGTTGAAAAAGGTTTTAAAATTAACTGATTTTGATGACCATGGAGGTAAATGGTTGAGCCTAGAAAGCCTTTTACACTGATGATATGACAAAACGACTTTTATTTAATTTCTAGGTTGTCAGTGTGAATTTAATCTGAAGAGAATTTGACAGCATCGCCAGTTGGATGGCAAGACATGTCTTGAAAAAATTTAAAATAATGTCTGTAATTCTTATTTTGTAATAAACATCCAGATCAGCAAAACTGCTACTATAAATTCAATTGATGATAAATATTTTTTTGTTTTGCAAAAATATTTTATTTTATAACAAAATATGTCTTGACAGCAATTTTCCAGCTGTACTGTGATCAAAGCCTATGAGAAACTGAAATAATAGGTACTGATATGATGCTTGCTTAGGGAGGTACATAAATACTTGTTTTTGAAATGAGTTCCATGAATAACTAGCATGCTGCCCTCTAGGTGTCTTAATTCTGAACCTTTCACAATCACTTTGTGTTAAATAATAAAAGTCTTACTAAGTGCAAAGCTGTATTACTTTGCAGACCAGATTCTGGCCAAAGAAAGACAGTGCAGATTCCCAGGACAACGTAGATTTTGTCATTTGTACTCCCTCTGAATTCTGTTCTCTTTGTTTATATTGGCAGAAGCCCCAGCTCAGTATTTCAGAATTTACTCTTTGCATGCATAAGAACAGCTCTATTGTATATATAATATGTAAAGCCAGTGCCATGCTAATTTCTAATGGTGCTCCATGATTTTGCTTCCAAAGCTGCTGCTTTCCAGTCTAATACTTCCTGAAAGTCTTGCAAGCAAATATTTTTACGATGCATTAACATCTGAATGTTAATGTGGCCTAACTACTGTATTGTATTTTCTTATAGAATCCAATTTTCAAATTTTTGCCAATGTAGTACACATTCTTAAAGCTGTATTGAAGTACTGTTCAAATAAAATTCCTTGATGCCTTGTAGCATATTGGTGAAATTACTTGAAAGATCATACTTGAATTACTGCTTACATTCACAAAAATACAACCAGAAAATATTTGTTCTTTTTGTTGCAGTTAATTATTGATACACCTACTAGTCCAGTTACAAGTGGACTTCCACTTTTGTTTGTCATCACTGTCACAGCAATCAAACAGGTGAGTAATGCAGTGAGCAAAAGTAAAACTAAAGAGAGCAGTTGGGTCAGTTTGGGTCTGCTGTCCAAGCAATGCCCCTCCCAGCCTCTTGCCCACGCCCAGCTTGCTGGTCTGCTGTGGGAGAAGGTTGAAGAGAAACCCTTGATGCTGACACTTCTCAATAGTAGCCAAAACACTGGGGTGTAACCAAGACTGGCTTAGCCCCAGGTACAAAGCACAGCAGCACAGGGCTGCTATGAAAAAAATTACCTCCACCCCAGACAGACCCAAAATATGATAATTTTGATTGTCCCTTAATAGATAACAGATAACTGACTACCCTCACAGTCTTTATACTAAAAGCAGACTTCTCCTTCATGAGTCTTCAAAGAAGATATGGAGAGTTGTGGTTCTCTTTCTTTGCAGTGGTAACTGTTCATAATTGAGTATATTCTGTATTTAAATTCGGCACTTCTGGTTGAGCAAAAGTTGTGATATATGCAAGAGCTAGTATTTTAGTGTGGCTTTCCCACTCTTAAGATTTTAAATGTGACATTTTAATGTCTTACTGTTAGTAGTGACCTACCAAAGCCTGGGTTATGACATGCTGTACTGTAGTTCTGTGTCTTTCCTTGATTTTTCTCCCAACAACTTGTGTACATTTTGGGACCTCCTTGAGGAGCTGTACCAACGCCTGCAAGTATATTGCACTGAAGTTATATATTGCACTGAAGTTATAAAGTCTCTGTGAGTTCCCAGATTATTTTTGAGAGCATCCAAGGTAGTGATACTTTCGTTCTGCATTGAATTTTCAAATGTGCTCAAGAGAGTTAGATGTAAAAATGCAATGGACTACAAGTGGCATTTTCCGTCTCTTAACCACTGATGACTTTGTCAGTCCCAATCTTTGTCATATGGCAGGACCTTTTGAATGGAAAGTTGCAGATTCCCTATCCTTTTGTTTGTCTGCTTGTATAAACCACAAATTCATAGAGTAATTAAGCACTAAAAATAGTACTCTGCAAAGTCTCTTGAAACAAAATTCTTCACAACTATATATTGTATGTAGGGTTAAAAGGTTTGACTTAATTGTATGACAGTCATCAAATATGACAACCTTTAGCCATGTCATCTTTTTGTCATCTTGCAGGATAAAGTCCCATTCTTCCAAAATATATTTTCTACTCTTCTACCTTCTAGTCAACTACTCTTATAACTACTGTGTACTTACTGGAGTCATTAGAGCACGAGCAAGAGATGATTGCTTAAATACCAGAAACTGCTCTACAATTTCAAAACCCTTATTCATCCAGAAGTCTTCATTAAAGTACATGGTTTTGTTTGACTACCTGTAACCATGAATGCTCTTTTTCATAGATACCCAGCATGACTCTAGTACTGACATGTATCACAATTTCATTTGTTCTAGTGAGAATATTTTTTTTCCCTTACAGTGATCAAGGATAATTCTTAACATTTTTCTTTCAAGCTAGAGCTATTCTGTGTCTTTACAGCCAAATGTGCATCACTGCATCATTCCATTTCACTGTTTTCTAGGGTTATGAAGATTGGCTGCGACATAAAGCTGACAATGCAATAAATCAATGCCCTGTTCATTTCATTCAGCACGGTAAACTGGTTAGAAAGCAAAGCCGAAAATTAAGAGTAAGTAACTATGACTTAACAGGTTTCATAAGTCAGACTTTACTTCAGTCTTCTTGTACACTTCACATGTAAAACAAGTTATACAGAAATGTAGTATGATGATGTAGCATTTATTGCATTTAATGGAGATTAGATCTACAGGATACTAAGTTTAAGTTTTATGCCTCTGAATAAAATATTCTAAAATTAAGCTCTTAGCGAGTTAAACTGTCTGCTGAGATTAGATAAATCTCATTGTCATCGTTCTAAAATTTTATTTTTAGATGTTACTATTGCTGACTTTTATCGGGCTGTTTTGCTTAACTAGAATCAACTAACTCCTTCCATAAATGGTACTTTTGGTTTCCATTCTTTAACATGGAATTTCTGTCATGATTTATCTTTTCTCTATTTTCTGTCCACTGTGATTATCACAGAGCTTTCAGTTGGAAGGGACCTTAAAGATCATCTAGTTCCAATCCCTGTGCCATGGGCAGGGGCACCTTGGACTAGACCAGGTTGTTCAGAGCTTTTATTCAACCTGCCCTTGAACATTCTGAGGGATGGGGTATAATTATTATTATGTACATTAATAATTTATTTAAGCCTGATTGTGACAGACAGTGCTGTGTATAGAAATACATGTATACGTACAGACATGACACATTCTAAATATTTTCTCAAAACCCATCAAATCACAGTCTCTTAATTGACCTTGTGAATGCTGCTACATTCCCTTTTTGGTATATTTTCATAAATTAATTTTTGCTGCTTGGTTTGTTTGGGGTTTTTTTCATGAGCAGATTAACTTTTTAACATTATTTTCTTTAGAACTCAGAAAATTTGATAGATACTTGTTTGGAATTTTCTTGTTTCTAATATGTTTGTTGGGGTGTCTTTTTCTGCTCTGCTGGTTTTGGGCATAAGTGTATCAACAGTGTTCACAGCCTTTCTGTTGTGACCTTCCATTTGAGTGTGATAGCTTCTGCCTAGGGCTTACTGCTAATAAAAAAAATTAGGACATCACATGCCTGAAAATTCCAGGTGTGTACTTAACCAGCTAAGTATTCCAAACAAAAATAGTCCAGTACCATGCAACTGGATCTTGAATTTTAGTGGTTAATCTGTAGCCCATATTTTATTAATTTCTCCCCTGTTTATTGCCTTTTAGAGGGTGTGTATTGAGTGACTAAATAATAGGAGAGACAGACCTTGAAAATACTTGCATAGAAAGGGACTTCTATGTGTATTTGTAAATGGGTGAAATTCTCAGATCTATATTACATGAGAAAACAGACTAGGTTGTTTAAAGGTAAATCCCTCTGCACCTAAAGCCTGGGGACATTCGATTAAAGAAGGAAAAAAAGAATTGCTAAAAAAGTGAGGGCTTTTTTTCCCACAGTCAGAATGGTTGAGGTTGGCAGGCATCTCTGGAGGTTTTCTGATCTAGCCCCCAGCTCCAGCAGGGCCACCAGGAGCTGTTTGCTCAGGACCCTTTCTAGACAGGTTTGAAGTCTCTCCAAGGAGGGAGACTCCAGTACCTCTCTTGGGCAACTGTTGCAGTGCTCAGTCAATGAAAATGAGGTGGACCCTTCCATGTTCCAGGTTGTGCCCACTGCCTCAGGTCCTGTCACTTTCCACCAGAAAGAACCTGTCCCTGTCCTCTTTGCATCCTTAGCTGACATAGTGGCAGATGTTGGAACACCTTTCAAATGTTATTAACATGCTGGGTACTAGTACTTTTATTTGTTTTGGGTTGAG
Organism: Notiomystis cincta; assembly: GCA_013398075.1. Lineage (NCBI taxonomy): Eukaryota > Metazoa > Chordata > Aves > Passeriformes > Notiomystidae > Notiomystis > Notiomystis cincta. Next base: position 168,137 of record VZRX01005381.1, on the reverse strand, counting down.
GAAAATGAGAATTTCATGCCTGATTGTTGCAGGTATGCTTAGAGTTTGTGTTCTCTTGTGCCATATGTATGGTCTGCAATGTTTCATTGCTACTGGTTAAGAAAAAACCTTTTACATATCTACAATTAGATAAATTTCATTTATTATCATATTTTTAAATTTTTATTTTTAGATACTACTATTGCTGATTTTTATTAGACTATTTTGCTTAACTGAAATTGACTCCTGCCAACTGCTGAGGCTTCTGGAATTTAGCTTTATAAGCATCTAACAGGAACAATGATTGAGCTGAATCTTATTATAATAAATTATGACATAAAAGTATATTGAACAGATCTTGACCTACATGAAAAATTCCAAAAATTACGTATTTTTGATGGGATTTTTATTAACCCCCTGATATTCTTAGAACATGGAGTATGTCTTTGCCACTTGTTTAACCTCCAAAAATATAGGAAAAGCCATTTTTCTTGAATGATTTTCAAGAATATTTTGAATTTTGTAGTTGATTGGCTGTTCTGTTGCAACATTCTAATGAGCTGTAAAATTTTGCCCATGTTTCCATGAATAAAAAATTAGTTTGATCACCTTTAAACATGGATAAAAATAGGATGGACTTCTAGTCACAAATTTTGCTAAAAATGTATCCTGTTTTCATCAGCAGATGAAATTGTTGGCTTTTTCAACTGTGTCTAATTGTAATATTTGGATCCAGATGCTTATCATCATTAGCCAGTGAGAGCAGCTCACATCTCCTGATGGTTTTGAAACAGTTTTGTTGTATTTAGATTTAAAACAAGGATAATGTCTTTCGCACCTTGGATTGCGTTGCAAAAAATAATGTTGCAAAACTTAATAAGACAGCATTTGCAGGGTGGTTATCCTGAGAGGAAAGCCAGAAACAGTAGATCTCAGCCATTTCACACAGAATAATTCAGTTTTCCAGAGATACTTCTGGAGTTCTTTACTCTTGTGGTAAAATCCTGGTGTAAATAAAAATGGTTGAATTTTCAAAATACTTGTGTTAATCTAGATTTTAATTTTGAAATCTGAAATTTGGGCTGCTACATATGTGCATTTTATTTTCTTGTGTTTTTTCCTTAGGTGGGAGATATTGTAATGGTAAAAGAAGATGAAAAATTCCCTTGTGATTTAATATTCCTATCAAGTAGTAGAGTAGATGGAACATGTTTTGTTACAACAACTAGTTTGGATGGTGAATCCAGTCAGAAAGTAATTAAATGTTCTACATTTTCCTTTTAAGGCAAAGTTAGCTTTTAATTTTTGGCACAGATCACATTATGACCTCATGCTTGTATGTGTGAACAGGTACACTAATTTGTGTAATTTGTGTTTCTACCATCTGACTTAATTTCTCTAAAGTAATAGTATTTTATGAAAAATTTTAAGACATTTATTTCTGATTTTGTCTGTGTCCAGTATAGGCATGCAGATTGCAGTGATAATACACTAACTTTTTGTACTTAAATGCTTTCATGGCGACCTGATTTATGAATACACTGCAAGGTACTTGCATGTAACTGTAGAATCGTTAAAAATAATAGTTGGAAAAGACCATGTAAGAAGATGCCCAACATAAAAACATTTAGAAATGCATCTTATTTGAATTATGAGTTAGTAATTTTCATGCTGAACTGCAGTATATATACAGATTAATGTCTTGTGTATCTGTCCTTTTTATTGACATGTTTTTATTCATTCCAGACTTACTATGCTGTTCAAGACACGAAGGCATTTCACAATGAGCAAGAAATCGATGCACTACATGCTACCATTGAATGTGAACAACCTCAGCCTGACCTTTATAAGTAAGAAAATAATTCCTACCTGTTTGATTTAAGGTACCCTAGCAATAAGTCATAAAACTATCATAATGAAAAGATACTGGCTGCATCTCTCTGCTTAGAATGAGCCCCAGAATGAGCTTGAAGTCAGGTAGGTCTTCCATCCATACTCCTTTTGTGCAGGTAGCTCCCTAGGTGTGCTCTGGAGTAGTGATTTCCAAAGAGGGGTGGCACAAAGCAGTCCAAAGAGGAATGTGGCGAAAAATTTAGAGGTTCAATTTCCTTTTTTTTTTAATACAAAAGTAAGAACAAAATTAAGCTTCACTAATACTTAGTATACTTCTTGATATTGGCACCCATACCCTCTCTGTACATCACATACAGTTTATGATGTTCTCCAGAGGAAGAGGATGTTCCACAATGTGGAGAAGTCACCTGTGGCACTCAGTCTTTTGCTTTCAGCATATTGCAAAGTGTTGCCATTTATGTGTACCCAGTTAAATGGATTTACAGATTATATTACCTAGTTTTGACTAAAATAATACTCACAAAATGCTGAAGTGACTTGCAAAGCAATTGCAGGTTGAAGATAATAGTAACATTCTAGCACAAATGAACAGTAAGTAAATGGCAAGCACTTCTACTCCTGGTAGAGAACTTCATCAGTCACACTACAAAGTAAAGCACTGTCGATCTAATCAGATCTGACAGGACATCAGCCAGAAAGAATTTAAATTGTCACGACTATTTGAAATACAGATTTACATCTGCTCTGGTTAACCATGAGCCTCACACCACAGGCTTTGAAATACTAACTAATGACAGCATGGAGCCATCACCATTAGCAAAACATTTTAATGCAGAACATGAAGGAAACATCTACAGTTGTATAAAGTCATGCAATACTCAATATTTTACACAAGAACTGTACACAATTCCACTAAACCTAATGATAAATCTTGAGAAGCCTCTTTAGAGATTTCTTTCTTAATAGTAATACAAAAAGTCCTATACCAATGAGAGTTGATTTTTTTTGGCACAATAAAAGTAGCTGAAATAATATGCAAAAAGCAATATGATGTCATGCACTCTTTTGCAAGTACTGTTGGAAGATACAGAAAAAACATTGCTTATTTCTGAGGTATGAAGGCATCTCTTTTCCCTGATCTTGGTGATTAAGAATCTGGTTTAGAAATCTGCCTGAGAACAAGTTCCTTAGAATATTAAGTCCATCACTTGCTTGATCCTTTTTTTAAATATTTAGCTCTCAAAGTGAATGACTGGAAGTTGAAACTCATACTATTATAGGTAGTGAAATTCTTCAGGACAGTTGATAAGCTGAAAATGCTTATTGGTAGTCAGCTTGTATATCTGCTGACTTTTACTTGAAACTTCACCTCTCAACAAAACACAGTGGTGAATCTTTTTTTCCAAGGGCACGTGGTTATTTTGTATCATGATGCATCATAACCAACTGTGCATTATTGTCTTTAGATGTGGCCCTCCCATGTTGTATATTCTCTAAGCAGACTCCTCTGAGCCTCAGAGGTAACAGGCCCACCAGCTCCCCACAGTTTGCTCTACCACTGAGAACACTAATGTCCAACTTAATCCCCTTTGCATCAGGTTATCCACTTGGACAGTGGTATTGCAAACACAGGGTACTGAGCCTGGCTGGAATGAAGTCAGTGCTCTATAGCAGCCAGTGTGGTGTAGTGTTGTTGCTCTGAGATTAAACAGTGTTAATTGCATACCATGGTTTTAGCTATTGTTGCCAAATTTTTGCACAGTGTCAAACTTTTGTTCCTCATTTTGCCCCTCCATCAAAGAGGCTGGGGGTGGGCAAGAGGCTGGGGATGGACACAGCCAGGGTGGCTGACCTCAGTTGACCAGAGGGTCTGTGCCATATAGTGTCATGCTCAGCAATAAAACCAGGGGACAGGGGACAGTCTTCCAAGCAGCTGTTGCTTGGAGACTGGCTGGACATCAGCAGGCTCATGAGAGGTGATGAGTGGTTGCCTTTGTGTCACTTGTTTTTTTCCCTTCACTTATTAAACTGTTAAGATCTTGCTTTTGCTCTTCCACTTCTCTTCCCCTATCCTGCTGGGGAGGGAATGAGCGAGAGGCTGATGGGTGCTTAGCTGCTATCCAGGGTCAAGCCACCACAGACAGATAAAATGTGCTTACAGATACTGAGAGGGAGAAGTACTTACTAGCTCCATGGTTTGCTTTGGGTTTAATTCAGTTGTAGGCTTTAGATGTTGTAAAAGATAGTAATCACACTGACTTATCTTGGGCAGTTTAGGGAATAAGACTTTGTATTTCTTGCTCATGGGTCTACTTAAAAGATTTATCCCTAATTTTATACTCTTTTACACCTCTTTATAGGCAAGCTTTATGTCAAGTTACCATTCTGTGTATTTTTGTATTTACATGTTTTAAGTCTATACCTCTGTGCATCTCTTATGTTCTTGTTCATGTTCTGGATAATTGGAGCCTGTTCAGTTGGAAAATGTTCTCTGTGATACATACTTTCTAGAAAATATTTCTTAAATAATCTATTAGCAGTACTGTTAAACTACTTGTATGTTTCCCTTTCAGATTTGTTGGTCGAATAAATGTTTACCATGATAGGAATGAGCCTATTGCAAGGTGGGGAAATTCATAGTTTCTACACATTTAAACATTTCACAAGTTGAATAAGTATCAATAATGAGAATTACCCGTTGCAAACCAACATTGTGCTGTCTTAGTTATAGAATTGTCTTAGTTATAGAATATTTTTGTCTTAAAAGATTTCAGACTGCTATTTCGTAAATAATAAATATTTCATCTTCTAATCATATTTCTCTTCTTTAGTATTTTAATGTCTTTATTCAACTTCAATTTTATTTGAAATGTACTTAGTTTGTAAATGATGTTGATAGGATTTTGACAGCACTTGTACAATACTGCCCCATTAGTGTAGATCTTGGTAGTGCACTGAACAATATGAATAGTATCACTTGTGTATTTCATTTTTCTTAGATTTTCTTAGATTTTGAAGGGTTTGAACATGTCAAATAATGTTTTGTGTTTAATTTTACTAAGTGTGTTTGTACTTCTGTCTAAAATGTTGATAGTGCTGTGTGTTCAAGGAAGGCAACGTCCAACTTGTGTGCCTGATTTTGTTCTGATCCTTGCCCCAAAGAGGAGGGAAAGCTGCTTGCTGGGGTGATATCCTAGATCCCAGCATGTGGGGAGTTACTCATTGCTGGCTAAGTGCCTTCCCAACCTCAATGTGTCTGTAGATAATGTTATTTTCTGTCACAATCTGCTATGGAAACTGTCAGTTAATCTGGGTCATTGATGTAACATTGTCCCACTAGTTTATTGAAACTAATTTCAGGTTTTACATCACAATTGTGGCCCTGTTTGTTTGGAGTTTCTTGATTTTTTTGAGAGTTTCATACCACAAGTACACTTTGAATAACATTTGAAAACACTGAATGTACTCCTTGGTTTGGTTGGGGTTTTTTTTAATTGCTGTGTAGATAGAATCTGATAATTCTGCATGTGGTCTGTCTGTAAAGTAGTCCTTGAGTTTGAACTCATGTGGTGATTAATGTGTTCATATGATCATCATGTTCCAAAATATTCTTGAAACTTCATTGAGGTCCTTACATTAATTCCCATACTCTTCAGTAAATTATTTTACCTATATTTATCAGCATTTTTGGAAATGTTTTCAGCAAGTATCAAAAATATGTATGCCATTTATACTTAAAATAAAATGGAAGAGTATATTCTCTTTAAATAGTTCTAATATATAGGACACTATAGTTTATATAAACCTAAAAAATATTAGAATTAATATTTTTAAAAATAAGTGCAATTAGGATGTCAAGTCTTTATTTGGGTACCTACATATATGGGGTTTAGGTGCATTGGTTTAAGACTTGAATTGTGAAATTGTGAGCTTAATTTTAGGCATCTATTTATCTATTCTTAATTTTCACTTTAAAATTTTAAAAATGCCTTGTAAGTTTGTTAAAATAAAAGGGTTTTAGTAAAACTAGTTTCCTGTTTTATGTGACTTCCACTAAGATCTGATGGTTTTATCTAAATGTTTATATTTTGTAATATTTACCTTTTGCAGGCCATTAGGATCTGAAAATCTGCTTCTTAGAGGAGCCACTTTAAAGAACACAGAAAAAATCTTTGGTAAATATTTCTATTGACTATTTTAATGGACCTTGAAGTAATAAGCAAAGAGCAAACAAGGTTACAAGCCTACATTTACTACTGGGCTTATGATTTCAATTGGGTCACTTGTTTTACAACCTCTGGTTACATAGAAACACTTTAGCAATTGGAAACTGTGACTGGAATGGGATGTAAATGCTGCTTAAAATTTATAAGTACCAAGATAATAAATACATTTCTGATTTTGGGATATCATCCAAATCTGTGGTTTCTTTCTTCAGACTAAAGAATTAAAGAAATGACAGAGTATAATAATCTAATGAACTGTGGTCTTTTGAAGTTACTTCACTGTGCAATCTGTAGTAAAACAAGTTGTCTAATTTCAGGTGTTGCTATCTACACTGGCATGGAAACCAAGATGGCGTTAAATTACCAGTCAAAATCACAGAAGCGATCTGCTGTAGAGAAGTAAAATTTCTAATACTTATTTTGGGGTTTGAAAGCTGCATGTTTGAATGGTGCAAATCACTTTTTTCTCTCTGAAAGTGTGTGTTTCATTGATTTAAATGAAAAAAAAAACAAAAAAAAGAAGTAGGAGGACTTAAAATTTGCTTCTTTTAAAATTATTTCTTACTTAAAATACAGGTCATATAACATCATATAAATGAGGTTCTCAATACTGAATTACTATTGTTTGAAATATAAAAAATAAAGCCATTTTGATTTAATGCTTAGCTTTTTAACATATGATGTTTAGTTGTTTGATAAGACTTTTTTTTCACTGTTTAGAGTACATCTACTGACAGTTTTCCAAGGCTGTGGTTTTTATTATCATAGCATTCAATGCTTTTCATTGCAGTTAAATGTTGGAATTCAGTAAAAGTTTTAATCACTTAACTTTGGATCAGCTGCAGTGCTCATCTGTGGCATGTTTTCCGTGGTTTGGCTAAAATTAACAAGTTCCATACAGACATGTATGATAGCAAAGTAGGACAATGCTATCCTTAAGGAGTGAGCTGACATTGGTTGCTTACTCTTTTCAAAATAGTGACTATTTTCTATTCCTGCTCTGCTATCTGAAATCATCAGCTCTGAGTAAGGTGTCCAACCTTGTGAAAAACAAGATGTCATTGACTGAGGCAGGATGTACTGACCAGCTGACAGCCCCTCTCTCACACAGTGACTGAGCAATGATGATGTGTCTCTTTCTGTTGTTACCAATGTATAGCCCATGGCTTTTAGTTCATGCCCATCATTAATGAAGATACAGTCTTAAATGCAAAATGTTCTTGCCCTTTTTTAGATCTGCTGAGAGTTAAAACGTTACAGGTACATAGCAAAATGTTCTTTTTTTTTGTTTTATATTCCTATAAAAGTACTTATGTGAGTGCTCTTATATTGATCCAGAGAAATGGCATGAAAAGGTCTGCAGATACAAGCCCAGCTATTCTGTTCTGATTCCATCTATGCTATTGTTTTCACTAATGTACTAGTTTTGGTTATATATCACACACATTATGGAAACAATTATAGCAGTTAACATTTTAACTAGAAAATGGTCCTCAGTAATGTTTTCCTTCATTGAAAAAGCACTTTGGAAGAGTGATTTAATATCTTAGCATTGTTAGACTTGCAGCAAATGTTAGGCTGATGTATGAGTATAACATTTTCTAATAAACTCTGTAGTTTATATGCTAATGAGATTCTTATTTTGCCTTTTTTTTTTTTTTTAGATCAATGAATGTATTTCTTGTTGTATACCTCTGTATTCTCGTCAGTAAAGCACTAATAAATACTGTTCTGAAGTATGCCTGGCAGAGTGAACCATTTCGTGATGAGCCATGGTATAATCAGAAAACAGAGCCTGAAAGGAAAAGAAATTTGGTATGGAAATAAATTGTAACACCAAGAAAGTTTCCCTAAACCCTTAATTTATAGAGATTCTGTTGAAAAGTATATACTGCCTGCTTACTTACCAGTCATGCTTTTTTTTGCTACCAGTGGTGATAGTGTACTTGTACAAAGCTTGTATGTTAAGTTTTTGCCCTTAAGTTGTATGTGTCAGTTTAACTGATGAGAAAATGCCTTGTTTAGTATAAAAAGCTTCATGAAAGTGTTTTGGAGTTGCCTGTTATTTATATAAATTACTAAAAAATTGACCTCTGGCAGAGAAATACAGGGCTGGAAGGAATCCCGCAGCTATTGGCAATCCTGTAAGAGACACATTCAAAAGAATCTGCTGTAGGAATCTGCATAAAAATGCCCCTCAGAAGCTTAGTTTCATATTGCTCTGTCAGGAGCACTCGAGGCATCAGAGAGCATCAGTCACCAGTGCCAGATGTTCTTACAGGAACAAGGACATAGTCCTGAATGGATACCCAGATGATCCATAGTAGTGAGCTGAACCCTGCACTACAGACACCACGATATTACTTCACTAAATCCTCCCAATCAGATTGGGGAAAATTTGCTTCCTTACCCTAAATGCATGAGGAGCACATGCTAGCCAGGCATTCTAGAGTTCTCATTACTATCAGTAGCACTGTGTCAGCCTGCTCAGCAGGCTGACTGTAGCTCCACCAAGTCTCCACCACTGAAACATTGAGCCAGGTTATGTGTGTGTGTTCTGCTTGTGTTGAGAGAGGGAAAGGAAACCCTTCATTTCTTTATGAAATGCTGCCTGACAGTTATGTAATTTGGTAATCTTTGAAGGAGTTGCTGTGGAAGTATGCTATTTTTCTGGTAATTTTTGAATATACATGTTAATGTTTCCTTTGTTCCTCAAAAGTCTTCACCATGTTCATTAGTTGCTCTGGAACTTTACAATAATGCTATGTAACAGTATTGTACACTTGTATATGTGTAAAGGAAAAGGCAAATTTAAAAGAAAAAGCTCTATTTCATGCTAGTTTTGATGTTAAAAATTATGAAGGTTTACATCTTGTGCTGAACTGTGAGCTATGAAAGGTACTGTTTACTGTTAGAGAGTTATTTGAAAAAACCTATTTGTAAATACATGCAGTAATCTTGCAGTCTTTAATGGTACATGAAAAATCAATATTTTCACCTTGTTTCTTTGGCAGTTTCTTCGAGCTTTTACAGACTTCCTGGCATTCATGGTTCTTTTCAACTACATTATTCCTGTATCCATGTATGTCACTGTGGAAATGCAGAAATTTCTTGGTTCTTACTTCATTACATGGGATGAGGAAATGTTTGATGAGGATACAGGTGAAGGACCACTGGTGAATACTTCTGACCTCAATGAAGAGTTGGGACAGGTAAATTTCATTGAATAATAATTTTTTTTTCAACTGTTTCTAACTATGGGTTTTAATTTTAAATCGTTACTTCAAGGTTTTTTGGTTTCATTTTATTTTGGTTTTTTTTGCAGCTACATGTGTATTTTCTGTAGTGCTGATTAATTTTAAAAATAAAATTTGAGATATTTTTATTTTCAGAATAAAAAATTCTGATTTCTCACCTAGTCAGTGGAATTCAATTAGTATTACTATATTATTAGAGGATAAATACTTTCTCTCCATTGATTATAGAGGGAAATGATATAAGCATCTTGTTTCCTTAGATTAAAAGTTAGATGGAAAACAAGCCCATATTGTGTGACTAGGCTGACACTGCATCTCCAGACACATTTCATCCATTAAAATGATCAATTGTCATTCCCATTTTTGAAAAGAAATTCTGTTCTGTGTTAAGAAAATCATCACCTTGAGACCAAAACAGATAAATTTTGTCTGAGAAAATATTTAAGATCTTAGTTAAAAATGTTTTCATAGGTTCTTCAAATAAGATGCTGTATTTCTTTCTTTTTCTTTATTACCAGTTAAACTGGTAATAAAGCTTTTAAGGATCCATATCTATTTGGATTAAGGGTGGTACCAGGTATTTATTATTATGGCAGACAGTTGACATTGTCTCTCATAAGATCCTCAAAGAGGTTCTGCTGGATTATGGCCTGGATGAGCAGGCAGTGAGGTGGATGGAAAAGGGGGTGAACAGCTGGGCTCAGAGAGTGCTGGTCAGCAGTACAAAGTGGGAGGCCAGTATCCAGCTGTGTACACTGGGGGTCAGTGCTGACTCCCATCCTAATCATTAATGATTTGGGTGATGGAGGGCAATCCAGCTGGAAAGTAGCTTTGCAGAAAAGGACCTGTGAGTCCTGATGGAAATCAAGTTCAACATGAGCCACCAGTGTGTCCTTATGGCAAAGAGGGCCAGTGCTGTCATGGGCTGCATAGGCCAAGTGTTGCCAACAGGTTGAGGGAGGTGATCCTACCCCTCTCCAGGTCTCACCTGGAGTGCTGTGTCCAGGTCTGGGCTCCCCAGTATAGAGACATGNCTAAAAAATTGACCTCTGGCAGAGAAATACAGGGCTGGAAGGAATCCCGCAGCTATTGGCAATCCTGTAAGAGACACATTCAAAAGAATCTGCTGTAGGAATCTGCATAAAAATGCCCCTCAGAAGCTTAGTTTCATATTGCTCTGTCAGGAGCACTCGAGGCATCAGAGAGCATCAGTCACCAGTGCCAGATGTTCTTACAGGAACAAGGACATAGTCCTGAATGGATACCCAGATGATCCATAGTAGTGAGCTGAACCCTGCACTACAGACACCACGATATTACTTCACTAAATCCTCCCAATCAGATTGAGGAAAATTTGCTTCCTTACCCTAAATGCATGAGGAGCACATGCTAGCCAGGCATTCTAGAGTTCTCATTACTATCAGTAGCACTGTGTCAGCCTGCTCAGCAGGCTGACTGTAGCTCCACCAAGTCTCCACCACTGAAACATTGAGCCAGGTTATGTGTGTGTGTTCTGCTTGTGTTGAGAGAGGGAAAGGAAACCCTTCATTTCTTTATGAAATGCCGCCTGACAGTTATGTAATTTGGTAATCTTTGAAGGAGTTGCTGTGGAAGTATGCTATTTTTCTGGTAATTTTTGAATATACATGTTAATGTTTCCTTTGTTCCTCAAAAGTCTTCACCATGTTCATTAGTTGCTCTGGAACTTTACAATAATGCTATGTAACAGTATTGTACACTTGTATATGTGTAAAGGAAAAGGCAAATTTAAAAGAAAAAGCTCTATTTCATGCTAGTTTTGATGTTAAAAATTATGAAGGTTTACATCTTGTGCTGAACTGTGAGCTATGAAAGGTACTGTTTACTGTTAGAGAGTTATTTGAAAAAACCTATTTGTAAATACATGCAGTAATCTTGCAGTCTTTAATGGTACATGAAAAATCAATATTTTCACCTTGTTTCTTTGGCAGTTTCTTCGAGCTTTTACAGACTTCCTGGCATTCATGGTTCTTTTCAACTACATTATTCCTGTATCCATGTATGTCACTGTGGAAATGCAGAAATTTCTTGGTTCTTACTTCATTACATGGGATGAGGAAATGTTTGATGAGGATACAGGTGAAGGACCACTGGTGAATACTTCTGACCTCAATGAAGAGTTGGGACAGGTAAATTTCATTGAATAATAATTTTTTTTTCAACTGTTTCTAACTATGGGTTTTAATTTTAAATCGTTACTTCAAGGTTTTTCGGTTTCATTTTATTTTGGTTTTTTTTGCAGCTACATGTGTATTTTCTGTAGTGCTGATTAATTTTAAAAATAAAATTTGAGATATTTTTATTTTCAGAATAAAAAATTCTGATTTCTCACCTAGTCAGTGGAATTCAATTAGTATTACTATATTATTAGAGGATAAATACTTTCTCCATTGATTATAGAGGGAAATGATATAAGCATCTTGTTTCCTTAGATTAAAAGTTAGATGGAAAACAAGCCCATATTGTGTGACTAGGCTGACACTGCATCTCCAGACACATTTCATCCATTAAAATGATCAATTGTCATTCCCATTTTTGAAAAGAAATTCTGTTCCATGTTAAGAAAATCATCACCTTGAGACCAAAACAGATAAATTTTGTCTGAGAAAATATTTAAGATCTTAGTTAAAAATGTTTTCATAGGTTCTTCAAATAAATAAGATGCTGTATTTCTTTCTTTTTCTTTATTACCAGTTAAACTGGTAATAAAGCTTTTAAGGATCCATATCTATTTGGATTAAGGGTGGTACCAGGTATTTATTATTATGGCAGACAGTTGACATTGTCTCTCATAAGATCCTCAAAGAGGTTCTGCTGGATTATGGCCTGGATGAGCAGGCAGTGAGGTGGATGGAAAAGGGGGTGAACAGCTGGGCTCAGAGAGTGCTGGTCAGCAGTACAAAGTGGGAGGCCAGTATCCAGCTGTGTACACTGGGGGTCAGTGCTGACTCCCATCCTAATCATTAATGATTTGGGTGATGGAGGGCAATCCAGCTGGAAAGTAGCTTTGCAGAAAAGGACCTGTGAGTCCTGATGGAAATCAAGTTCAACATGAGCCACCAGTGTGTCCTTATGGCAAAGAGGGCCAGTGCTGTCATGTGCTGCATAGGCCAAGTGTTGCCAACAGGTTGAGGGAGGTGATCCTACCCCTCTCCAGGTCTCACCTGGAGTGCTGTGTCCAGGTCTGGGCTCCCCAGTATAGAGACATGGACATACTGGAGGGAGCCTAGTGATCATGCCTTTTCTTGGTTTTAGAATTAAGAGCCAGACACAGTTAAGGGGGGGAAAGGGCCTTTTGCTTTTGTATTTAATAAGGATCCTTATGGTGCAGCAATTTGTCAAGGTGGAATATGCCAAAAACGCACAGCCATGGTAGATCACATATACAATTTTATAGACCTTGCAAATTAGCATATCCAACAAGATGTCCCAATGAGAGGCTTAAATGAATAGTGTGACATTTCCCTATTCTAAAATATTCCCCCCCGAGATGGGCTTAATCCTTGTTTATAGGATATGTCTTAGAGGGGGCCTTGGTTTCTCAAGTTTCCAGCCTCCAACTGTGAGGCCGTTAGGGTGTTTGGTCTTCTGGCCCAGCAGAATACCAGGACTGTGTTAAGATATCAGACTTATTTACAAGTATGCCTGCTATACATGAAAGAACACATGAAAGGTGTATAAAAAGAAAAGGCAAAAATCATCATGGCATCAGTGAAGGGCCACAAAGACAGGCAAGGGACTGGACTTTGCATGGCTCATGCAAAGACAGGTAGAGAGAGAGAGAGCTGTGACTGTCCAGCCTGGAAGAAATAAGGTTCAGGGAAGATCTCACCAATGTATACAAACACCCTGAACAGGAGGGTACTGAGAGGATAGAGCCAGAGTTTTCTCAGTGTTGGATAGTGATAGGACCAGAGGCGTGGGCACAGCCTGAAACAGGATGGTCCGTCTCAACATGAGGAAACACAGTGACAAAACAACACATTGAATGACTAAAAGAACATTTATTGATAGCATTTTGTTATTACTTGTATTATGAAACTGAGGGTAGTTGAGATGAAAAAAAATCCATATTAATCCTATTCACTGTGAAAAAAGTTGAATTGCGGCTGTTTCATCCACAGATAAAAAACCACTGGAAAATTTGGCATTTGCCTTTTCAGATTAGTGAATATTACAAAAGTCAGTCTCAGTGGAAGGTTTGCATGATTCATGATGTTTTTGAAGACTGAGAGCAAAGATTTATTTGGTTTTTCCTTTGTTCAATGTACTGCATAAATGGTGAAGTTCGTTAAACAATCTGATGAATTCTAAATAATAGCTTTATTTTCAGTGTTTAGTTCCTTACCTTACTTCATTCTCTTAGTGTATCAAATGCAGTATGTATACAACACCTACATCCAGGATCCAAAATTGAGCCAATCTAGTTCTTCTAGTTTATAGTTCAGATTTTGGTTTTATTTTTATTGTTGTTAGACTTAAGTGCTGGGGCCCATTGGAAAAGATAAAGTTAATGAGAAATTCAGTATTGAGACAAAATGGGTGTTTCCAGGGCAATTACAGTGCCCATGTGTATAACTCTATGTGTCCACACTCCTCATTTAAACTAATGTAATTGTAGTGGGGAATTCTGATACTACCCTAAAGATGTTCTGACAGAACTGATCCAAATCCAGGCATGTGCATTAAATAATGATCCCTGGAAAATGAAATTTGTATGCATTTTGTTTCTATAAATATTTCTCTTGCAGCAAGAAAGACATTAAAAACTAAAAGGGACCTAGAGAGAAGAGCAGAAGTAGGTTAAACACATAATTTATATGTGTTACGAGGCAAAAGATAGCATTGCTTGATACTCTTGGAGGATAAAATCTTTCAGGGGCTTTATTTCTATGGAGATAACTGCCAAAAGAGATAACTGCTTCTGAGAGAGCATAAGGATCTTTAAAGGACGGTGTAACCCAGTAATAAAGTCAGTTTTGTTCATAGACATTGGAAAATCTCCGTTCACATTCCTGCTGTTTTTAATTTGTGCTCATTTGCAGATTGAGTATGTCTTCACAGATAAAACAGGAACATTAACTGAGAACAACATGGAATTCGTAGAATGTTGCATTGAAGGGCATGTTTATGTACCACATGTTATCTGCAATGGACAAGTTCTCCATGATTGTACAGGCATTGATATGATTGATTCATCTCCAGGAAGTAGTGGAAAGGTATGATAACTCTTCCTGTGTTCTTCCTTTTTTACAATGAAACATGAAAATTGAACTGTACTGATGAAGGGAATATTAGAAATTCAACATTCTTGAATTTTACTAATCAAAGTAGGTAACTGCATAGACATTTTCATTTCCTAGTTAAGAGTAAGATTAAAAGCTTAATGGGAAGTTTCTCATTTTAATGCAGTTGTAAAGCTGAATTAAAACCCAAGTACAGAACTCTCTTTGGTTAATAGCTACAGACACAGATAACTGGGTTTCATTTAAATAGGAAAATCCTGAAAGGGGAAAATGGGGGCTTAGTGCAAGCACTTATTTAATCATCACTGATTAACAAGGTGGCCAGAGAATGGTTTATGATCAAACTAAATTACTTTAAAATGTGACTTAATTTAGTCACATCTGAAGTGTGCTACCTACAGTGTGTATGTATTGTGGCTATTTGCTGTGTAAAGCAAAGTTAGTTGAAAGTTTGGGAGTCTTCACTTGTCAGCAGGTGAACAGGGTGTATATGAGCAGGATAATCATAGCCAAAATACAATGTATTTTTTATTATATTAGTGCAGTATCATACCATTCACACTCACTTGAGAGCTGTGACAAAATAAGGTCTCTTAAAATATATTGGTGTAATTCAGCAGTCTTATGTTTCTCACCCATGGCCCTCAAAATGTGATCCCAAGGTATGCTGTGTTTTTATCTTAGAATCACAATGGCACAGACAGTTTGTATTTAACAGCACAGAAGAATAAGTTTCAGACAAAAAGATATAACACAGCCAGGTATCCATGAAATGGAAGTCTCTGATGCCAGGAGCTGTCATTACGAAACCATCTGAAATTTTATAGGGAGTGGTTTGCTTGAGCTGCCCAAGTGTGTGCACTTCAGTAATTTATTTAGTTCCAAGGGGTGTTCAAGCTGCTCAAGAGATTGCAATCTGTAAGCCCTGCTAAGATCTATGCTCCAGGTAGTACATCCTTCTGTGTGTACTCAGGACTTCTAAATTATACTTTGAGTAGTATTTAATTAATACAAGTTGTTAAAGTTTAAGCAAAAGTAAAGAATAAACACCTTCAGCCACATCCAGGCACACAGAGGAGGTAGAGGATGCACACTGGGGATTTTTTGCATCATTAGCTTGACTTGTCTGGCAATCATAAGGGTATAAACAGCTGTCACACAACTGGGTAGTTACACCAGGGAAAGACCTGCTCCCCCTCAAGGAGCCTGCCTTTGATCAATAATCAGTAGTCATCAGTGACATCGATCACCTTCCAAAAGAGGAGTTTTCAAGTGATAACACAGTATGACAACCATTCCTTTTATTTTTCAGGAGAGAGAGGAACTGTTTTTCCGAGCTCTTTGTCTTTGCCACACTGTTCAGGTAAAGGATGATGACAGTGTAGATGGTTTGAAGAAAAGCCAGGTCTCAAGAAGACCTTGTATATATATATCATCATCACCTGATGAGGTTGCTTTAGTTGAAGGAATACAGAGGTATGTGTGTACTTAACTATTACATTCTTTTAAACTACAGATCTAATCACTGAAGCTCAAAATCGTTTCCAAAACAAAAATTGTAATAACAAACACCAAATAATCTGCAGCTGATGAATTCTTAACATGAATTCATGATTATTCATAGCCTAAAATCAACTACAAACAGTTGGGGATTTTGGTGTTGGTTTATTGTAGGCTCAGTCTTAAATCCTTACGACATGCCTAAACCAGATAATTATATATTTGTTGTATTCATTCTCTTGATCTGTCTTTCATTTTACAGACTTGGTTACACCTATCTAAGACTGAAGGACAATTTTATGGAGATTTTAAATCGGGAAAATAACATAGAAAAGTGAGTGGTTAAAATTACAACAAAATAGACTGATGACAATTTTTTGTTGATGTGTTTAATAAACTGTTGTTTACTTTCACATGAATTTTTAAGTCAGGAAAGCCAGGAACCTTATGTTTTAATAGAAGAATAAGTAAAATAAAGAAAAAATTGGTAATTTTAATTAATTTCACTTTTTTGACATATGCAGTATAAAATATTGATATGACAATGAATTGCCTAATCTAATTAGGGATTCATTACCTAATCTAATAGTTCCTAATGGTTTTATATATGGTAAATAATATATTCGTAATAGAAAATGCTTTGTACTCAATTGGTTGTTCACAAATAATCCATGGAATTTACAGGAGGGTAATATCTGTAGAATAAATTTTGTGGACCATTATATGAGTAAAATTTTCAATAACACTGAAGTAGTACAGCTGTTCCATGGGATGAACATACCCTTGAAAACTTACCTTACACTTCTCTAGATGTCTGCTGGCTAAGTCTGTTGTATATCCTGATCTTCCTGCATGGGTACTTTGCTAACAACACAGGGACTCTTGGACACAAGTATAGGAACCCTGCTGTACTTTACCCCCTTTTAGGATAATATGGAGAATTTTTCCCAAAGGTTACTTCAGAGACTTTTGGCTCACCTCATAAGAAGTGGAGTCAGTATCATTTGGTGACTCAGAAGAAAGCACTATAATCATTGAGAATTTTGTCCCAAATGCACAGTTTGTAGACATAGGTCTGATGTGGCTTTGCACAGTTTTGAGTTGTAGGGCGTTAAAAGGACTTAGGACTGAAGGATCTAATTAAACAAGTTGGTCTGGACAGAGGTGAATCCTGAAAAAGTTGGGATTCATGATTGGATTGCTAATATTTGTGCTGGAGAAAAAGAGGCTCTCTTAAATAAAGGAGATAGGTAAGAGAGTAGGTGATAGAAGTATACAAACTGATGAAACCAAAACAGTGCAACAGGAGCTTGTGTTCATTTTTCCTCTTAGAAAGGAAAGGAACATGTGATAAAATCAAATCATAGAAATAATGGCAAGTATTAAAACCAGTAAAGAATTTTTTTTTTCACTTGAATAAATTATCATTCAACATTTGAACAAGATTCATGGAATTAGGTCAGCACTTTTGGGATATTAGGAACAGTAAAAATGAGAAAAATATAAAATAAAGACTTCTGTGTAAGCATGCATTTCAAGTTCCAAAGTTATGTCTAAGTATCATACATAGAAACTTACTTTATAATCAGTACAGTCCTCTGCTGCAAGGTTTCTGGTCTTCTGCCTAAATAAATTAGATTGACTATACATCCAAAGATACTTAGGGACATCATGAGTTCTGTTTCAAGTAATTAGGAGCTAGGAGCTTTCCTTATTTATTATTTGCACCCTGCTGTTTAATTCTGTACTGGTTAAATATTCCATAGTACTCAACATAAACTTCCACGTTAGAAGTAATGTTTAGTTTAAATACTTGAAGTCATAATAACCAGTTTAGGGATCAGGAAAAATAGAGTTGTGTCAAAAATAGTTCTGTTTCTGTTTCAGGTTTGAATTATTGGAGCTTTTCAGTTTTGATTCTGTGAGACGGCGAATGAGTGTAATTGTTAAATCTTCAACAGGTAGGGCTGTCACATTCTGTTAGGTTTTTTTGTTTCACTTGAATTTGATTCAGATTTATCAGAGTTAAGCATTAGTCACAGTCTGTGTGCCTTTCTTTATAAAATAAGGGACCAGGTACTAGTATGAGTAGAAATGTTATAAAAAAGTTGGAAGAAAACATTTTGAAGACTTACTGATTTGGATGTTTTTTGAAGAAATCATATTTGGTCATTTTGAATTCCCTATGTTGTCTCTTTTAGGTGATATCTTTCTGTTTTGTAAGGGAGCAGATTCCTCCATATTTCCTAGGGTTAAAGAAGGTAAAATTGACCAAGTACGATCCCGAGTAGAACGCAATGCAGTGGTAAGATTGCATTTTATTGATCTGTTCACATGATAATCATTGTTAAAAAGATATTAAGTGTTCTGATCTACTGCTTTATCTGCTAACAGATTTGTCTTTACAGGCACCAAGGTTATTCTGTGCCAAGGTTCACTCAGGCTTTGTGGGTTGCAGTCTGTGTAACTCTTGAATTTGCATCTCTCCTCCATCTCATCTTCCAAATGTCAGTCATGTGCAGTATGAATGCATTAGATATGCATGACTGTATGTTAAACCAGGGGTCATCACTTAGCTCAATAATATGGCATTTTCATGGTTGTGGTTTGAATTAATTTTTAAATAGAAGAAAAGTGTGAAACTGTAAATGTCTGTAAAAACTGTTGCTTGTTTCAGTCGCCAGCCTTAGCAACGTTATTTGCTGTCTTTGATTGCTTTGCAACTCTGGAGAAACAGTGCAGTGATCATCCATATCTTATATTTTTGCTTGCTAAAAATCAGCTATTAACTGGCTGATCACCTGTAAAAGAAATTCACAAGTTGATTTTCCCTAAAAGTAGTATTTGGAATTGTAAAATACTGAATTTTGCTGTGTCCAAAAATATGCAGAACTCATTACAATGCAGGACAACTGCCAGTCTTACAGAGCATATAATTTGCTGGCATCCAGTACTCAAACTGAAAATAAAGTATTACTACAGGTATATGGAAAAAAACCCACTACAATGTCACCTGCTTTAGTTTTGAAGCAAAAAAACTCTCAAAGTGCTTTACTAAGCTTATTATATGGGACAGGTGTCTGATAATTGCAAGTAAAAGAGGCTAATGAAACTGAAAAAGTATTTACATATCATATCCATTCAGTGACTGTCAAGAAAGAAATCCAGACCAGCACCTATTGTTTCATCTTGGATAATTGGAAATAGGACTTACTCCTACACACAGAAGCCTCTCAAAGAAAATATCTGGCACCTGCATTTATCAATAACAAGAAGCAGGGAGCTATTTTAATAATTCTCCTTCTTGGTTTTGGTAATAAGTAACTATACAAAGACTTACTGGACAAAAGTTAAGGAAGTTGAAGTGCCAGTTAAATGGTGTTGTGAGAAGCAATATATAACTGAGGTGGCAAAACTTTTCTGTGTTATAATAGCTTTTCCCCACCTTACACAATCCATATACTCCCTTTCTTATTCATCACACAGTCAGAGGTTTGGTGCAGTCTGAAACATCCACAGCTAACTTCTATTTTTCACTTGACTGAAATAGTACAGTTGGATTTTCACTTTCAATTCTCTTTGTTTTGGTCCTTGTCTGTGGACCTGCTGCAACATAGCATCGAAATCAGACTATGCAGAGCTACTATTTATATTACTGTTACTTATTCTGACTCATCCTGCTTAATTATACACATATGGAAGGAAACCTTTACCTTGACTTTGCCTTCTCTTGTAATCTCATGTATCCAGTTGGATCACTGAGCTGTTTATCTTCTGGGAGATTGAGGTTGGTCCATCAGGTCACAGCTGCTTCTAGAGCACAACAGAATTAGCTGAACCATAGTCTGTATTATATTGTAGCAGTCTATACTTAGTCACTTCATGATGTTCCTTTTTCAAATCCTCCAGCACAAACAGCAGCAAGAAGTCCAAGAAGAGTTTGTAAAATGCATTTTGTTTCTTTTGATTATGTTCTTTAGGAGGGACTGCGAACATTGTGTGTTGCATATAAAAAGCTCACAGCAGAAGAATACAGCAATGTAAAGAAGCTGCTTCAGAATGCAAAGTTGGCCCTTCAGGACCGGGACAAGAAATTGGCAGAAGTGTATGAGAAGATAGAAAGAGATTTTATATTACTTGGTGCTACAGCTGTGGAAGATCGGTTAGTTAGCACAATTCTTAGTTTTTTATGTTCAGTGATGATAATTGAAGACTCTTTCTGCATTAGAGATTTATTTGGGAAACCCCTTATTTGAATCAATTCCATACCCTTAGCTTACTAAAGTTACATATGGTAACTTTATAACCCAGTAAATAAGTAACAATAGTTAAGTGTACAAAATCAATATATTTGAACCATTTACATGCACATAATAATTTTTTATCAAGTTATAGGCAAAAGTTTCAGAGGAAAGGACTACAAAATGGGTATTGAGGAAATAAAGGAAGAATCTTTAGGTCTTAAAAATATTCAAAAACATATTCTAGTCCCCTTAACATTTTTGGAGTCATACTTTGGGGAAGATTCCTAGGTCTGATAACTTCTCTTGAAATTTTTTATTTGTTTATGAAAATCTTTCAATAAAGACCTCTGCATTTCTCATTTCTGAGCAATCCATCAATGTATATTGTCAATTGACTTTTCAGACTACAAGAAAAAGCTGCTGACACGATTGAGGCACTCCAGAAAGCAGGAATTAAAGTTTGGGTTCTGACAGGAGACAAAATGGAGACTGCTGCAGCTACTTGCTATGCTTGCAAACTCTTCCGAAGAAATACACAAATACTTGAGCTAACCACAAAGAAAATTGAGGAGCAGAGTTTACACGATGTGCTTTTTGACCTAAACAAAACTGTCATAAGACAAAATGGCAGCTTAACCAGGGATACCTTCTCAGGGTAAGGAAAAAAGTTGGATTTTCAGGTCAGAAATGGGCTTCTGGGCATTTTGCAAACAATGAAATTATGACCAATTACCTTAAGAACAGCACTATGTTTCAGTTTCTGTTGCTAACATGTGAATTATTGTATGGCAATTAAGTATAAGTTTGTTTAGATAAATTTACGTTTTCAGTCATGGTTCTTTATCTCATTTCTGGTACTGCTTTAACTATTAAAAGAAAAGTCACAACTGGTACTGTATTTATTTTTCCACCATAAAACCATTAGCAATAAGTTAACAAGCATTTGTGATACTATTTTAGCAGAGATTTTCTATAACTCTTAGCCTTACAGCTTAAATCCCTGGACCAGATAATTTTTCTTAGCTCTCCTTACACTTTACACCCCATTGGTCTAACAAGAACATTTGTATATTTAGTTAAATAAATAATTTTTCTCTATGTCATCTGTATCACATTTTGATTAAGTACTGCAGGCCTTACAAAGTGTTTTCAAACATGTTTGTTTAACTTTCTGTGCAATGCCAATTTTCTACATGTTAAAACTTCTTAGATTTTTCTTTTGCCTTTATCACTAGAGCTGGAGAATGTACTAAGATAGTAATAGCAGGATTCTGCCTGTGTGTTCCAATTTAGGCTAAAACTATTTCATTGTAATACACCAAACATTCAGTACCTTGCTTGAACTTCATAATGATACCTTTTTATTTGGTGGCATTGCCCTATTTGTGCCAATGGTAGCAAACTGCTGAAAATATCTGGGAACTGTTACTGCATGTAGTTTACAAATTTTATCTTATTGGCCAAAAATAGCTTGTGTTCTAGTGGAAAAGATGGAGATGACTAAAATACTAATAAATGTGTTTTTCTCACAAACACTGGTCTCAGTGAAACCATGTTTGTTGAAACCCCTTGCACAGTGATGTATAACCTTGGAACCCTGAAAAGAGTAAAAATAAACCTCAGTGTACATTTATACAACATTCACTGTTGACCTGGAGCCTGAGGCTGCTGTGTGATGCAGGCAGATGCAAGGGTGCTCTGAAATAAATTATTTGGATGCCTCAGAAAATTGCTCATGCAGTCCAGACCATTTTATCTTCCCCCACTGTCCTGTGTATGATAAAGTAGTGAATAAACTACTTCCTGTTGACCATGGTTACACTTCTAGCAATGCTCAAATTACTACAGGCATACTACTAATAGATTTTTATGTAAAAGAATATATTATAACATTTTAGGAAACATAATTATTTTATTTTAGCATTATAAATAAAAGTAAACCTGTATTTGACTTAGCCACTAAAGGCAAAATATCCATGCTCTACATGTAGACAGTGACCTTATCCATCCAGATTTCTTTTAGGAATTTCCTTCAAGGCACAATTTACTTCTGTAAACGTAGACCCTTGGAAAAAAATTATTTCCTCATCAGAGTACCAAAGGCCTTTCCCTTTAACTTTTTTTTTTTCTGTGTTATGGAATGTGCCACAAAATTAACTTTATTCCTGCAGCTTGGTTTACCTCACTGCAGTTTTTGGAAGATTTTCAAACCATACTGAAATGTCATTAATTATACACTCATACTCACAGTAAAGCCACTGAGGTATCAGATTTATGTATTCAAACTGGTGAAGCACTGAATATTTTCAACATAATCCAGAATTTTTAACTGTTGTAAATATCAGTATTATACAAGGAATTTACTTTAGAAATGTATTAATTTTGCAGTATTCTATACTCATTTTTTCATTAATTACTTTTCACATAATTCTTATTGCCAGATTTTAAATGTGTCTGAGAATTTTACAGTGCCACTTAGTTTACATTTTATCCCCGAACAGACTTTCAACTGATACGCAAGATTATGGTTTAATTATTGATGGAGCAGCACTATCATTAATAATGAAACCAAGACAAGATGGGAGCTCTGGTAACTACAGAGAGATCTTTCTTAATATTTGCAGGAACTGCAGTGCAGTGTTGTGCTGTCGAATGGCACCTCTGCAAAAAGCACAGGTTTGTGTTTAATTTCATAATTGCTTGTTAGCCATGCACATATGTAAATATTGAAGGTTAATACTCTGTATGACTTACTTTGATAACTTCAGATGCTGCCATTTATTTTGTATCTTCTAAAATGGAAAAAGTAAAAAAAAAAAAGGAGAGGGGAGAATTTCTGCTGGCAAGCAATTTACATAATGGGTTGCTAAAACAGCACCCAGCTGTGCACCTGAATTTATGTACTGTTCAAATTTTCTGGTTGGTATATTCTAATATGAACATATTTCATAAATTAACTAACTGCCCTCCTTTTAACCTAACAAGCTTTGTATAGTCTACTCTTTCAGCACTACAAGAACCTATATTACTTATTACTGCAGAATGATATTTTTCTCTGTTTTTAACTTAAGTGGAAAGCCAAGAAGAATCCAGACAAAAAAATGTGTGCATTATCATCTTTAAGTATACCTGACCCTTGCATTTGTCATTTGTATCAAGTAAAAACATATTTTTCTATTACTGAAACCTCTCAAGATAGCTAAAGAACTTTTAAAGGAAAGAAGTATTGGAATATGCATTTCTCTTTCAGTTTGTCTGTCTTTTTCTCAGTGCACATGTACAATATATGTAACCTCTGTTCACATTAACAAATGTATTTAGCCAGCACTACAACTGTCTGGAAGTTCATAGAAGTTTTTAGTTGCAGCTGACTTGGTACCAAATTCACAGAGGTGATAATTTGTTATGGAGAGATTTGAAGTCAAATTTTTGGACAGTTTATACATCAATAGTTTTTATATATATACAGAGTCCAATATATTTTCTTAAACATAGGGGAAAAGTTCAGCCCAGATGGGAAAGCAGAAGTGTTTAGTCTTTCATTTCAGGATTTCTTTGAAATGGTGCACTCTCTCTGGAACCCTCTTAATTTATTAATGCACTGACACAGCATGAAGCAATCTCATCAATATCTTCCTTTATTTGGCTCTTCCTTTCTCCTGTCCCATATCTCTTGAAGTAATTTGGAAGTATTTAAAAAATGTTTGGAAAAAACACTTCGTAATATGAAGAAACTGTGATCTTTATGCAAGTTGTTGTATTGGGTAATGTTGGTTTTGTGTCCCTTCAGAGAATTTCTTGTAAAACTGTCTTGGTAATTTTTATTTAATGTTACACTTACCCAAAATAAACAAACCATTTCAAGGGAGAGTTTCTAACACTACTTTTTTTCCAGATTGTGAAGTTGATTAAGTTATCAAAAGAACATCCTATCACATTAGCAATTGGTGATGGAGCAAATGATGTCAGTATGATTCTAGAAGCACATGTTGGTATAGGTAAGCCTGCTCCTTAGTATATTAGTTCAAGTGAAATGATAAAAAACATATATTCCTTAAAAACAGACAGTCTCAGAGAATCAGATTATGTGTGTTACAGACAACTTTTAGTGCATTTATCCTAGGATTGTATGAGATACAGTCATGATCTCCCATTAGATCAATGTCATTGCATTATTATATAATTTTGCAATTGATGGTATCTTTTTACTTCTTCAGTTATTAAATACCATCACCTCTTTTTTTTTTAAAGGAATCATTGGCAAAGAAGGTCGTCAAGCAGCAAGAAACAGTGACTATGCAATACCTAAATTTAAACATTTGAAAAAAATGTTGCTTGTTCATGGGCATTTTTATTATATTAGGATATCTGAACTTGTGCAATACTTCTTTTATAAGGTAGGAGAATGCTTATTCTAATTACATAAACCTCAAAAACTTAAATGGTAATATCCAGCTATATACAGTTTTTGCAGCTAATGGTACAAAACAGCAACGATTCCATAAAGAGATTTTCTTGAGTACCAGATACAGTGCTGAAATAGGATTATTGTTTTTATTATTATTGGTTTTATTCTGAACATGAAGTGAAATAGGTTTTATATAGATACATTTTGTAATAGCTGTTGCATTTAAAACCCAAATTTTTATCTTATTTTTTCATATTCTACAAATTCCATCTCAGATTGGTCTGCTTATTTCCAGTACCTTCCAGGTTGTCTCTGTAATGAACCTTTAAATCACATTGGAAATAGTATTTGAGAACTTAGATGTTATTGCAAATTAGGTTATGCTTAATTCATTAGGATAGTGTAGGTGGAGAAAGTTCACAGGGAGCATCCCCCTATTTTTTGTTACTTCTAAATGTTGGCATCCAATCCCAGTTCTTTGGGTAAGCAATGGAATATGATAAAAAGGAACTGTCATGGGGTAATTCAGGGTTCTAATGTTTGACTGTGTGTTTGATTGGGAGAGGATGACATTTGGGGTTACCAGAAACATCTTAGAGATGCTTTGCTGGAAACCATGCTGGAAACTGTGCTAACCAGGCTATCATGGTTTGTCCCTCATTTGCTGTGCTTTAACTGAACTGTATTCCTGGATCCCAGATTTCACTGCCCTTGAATCTTCAAACTGTAGCCTTGTAAGATTGTTTTGAAAATATTGTGGTTTTCCAAGAGTATTACTGCAATGTGACTGTGGATGTTTAATACATGTAGTTTTTTCTACTGTTCCTGCAATACTCTCTATTGCTAGTGTTATAAAACTGATATACATATCTATAGCATTGTATATAAATTAGTACTTGCATTTTACTTGATGACAGTCACTTTGTTTTTCAGAATGTCTGCTTCATTTTTCCTCAGTTTTTATATCAGTTCTTCTGTGGGTTTTCACAACAGGTTAGTTCATCTTTTTCCACCAATGTCATGTTATCTCTTTTCCTTTTCCTGTAAAAAAAAAAAAGGATCTTCCTGAGAATTTAATGTTAATTTACACAAAGAACATCACTTTTGGTTCCTATGGTATTTAGTAGCAATTGCAGTTAAGTTACAGAAGTCAGTTTTATGAATTATCATAAAAGCAATGTTAAAGTCAGGGAATACAGAAATACAAAATTTGGAAATAGCAATGCAAAGTGAAATGTCTGTGGGAAATGTACAGTCAATTAGATTTAAGCCTACTGGATGAGCAAAAGAAATCCTGAAAGATGAGTAATTGAACCAGATGTTCATTTTTAGAATCCAGAATGAAAATGAGAGAATAAACTCGTCTTCTCTAGCATGAACAGGAATGAATTACAAATTTCAGATGAATAGCAGCATTCAATTAGTTGAAAAGATAATATAAAAAACTGAAAAACAGAGGAAAAGTGAACTGTTGCTCACCAGAAAAGTGCCAGTTTTCAGGAGAGGATCCAGTATTCACATTCCTAAATTTCTGTTTATTTTTTGTTCTCCCTTGTTCTCATCTAATTTGCGTAGAAAAGATCTACCTCTTCTTTCTTCTGAATGAGGGAACAAAAAACAAAGGCATGAATGACTCAATTTAGACAAAAAGGGTTTATGTTTTTAGTATTAAATTGAGTGATGGTTGGATTTAATTGGGAGAAAAGAGTACAATTGCTTTGAATTTGTTGAAAGAAAGCCCCAGGAGGAGTTAAAATGACAAAACTTTTTTCTGTTTCGATTTCCATTTCAAACGACCACTGAAAACATTGTAGATTTTTATAAAGCATTATTAGGATTTAGATATGAAAGCATATATTGATGAAAATTTACCTTAATTTTATCCTTTTTGTGTGATAAATATAATTTTGAATCAAAAAGGGTGTCTTGATAGCAATTTTTCCAGAAGAGATGATCACCAAATAGGTTTTGGAAAATAAACAGCTCTTTTTGTGGGGTGATGTGGTAGGTTTGAGGGTATACTGATGATACATATATGAGAAAGCATCTCAGTGAGAAGAAGAATCAATGACACATTGGGATGTTTCTTTGTACAGCTCATTGCAGTCACACACAGCTGAAAAACCTCTGGAGTGCTCCCACTTCTTCTCTGAATATCTCCATGTTTTGTAGACATGGAGGAGATAAACAGGGAGGGGTATATGTGGATGTGGCAGAGAAGAATTTCTGCCTCTACAGGAATCTGCTGTTCAATTTGGAATTGGTGTTACAGCTGAAACAATAGGAGGAGCCAGTATGTGGACCAGACTGCTCGATGAAATGGATTTTTTAGTTGATCTTTTTTCTCCAGGTGAATGAGATACAAGTGGAGAGTTGTGTCCTATATCAATTAGCAGCTGTTATGGGGTATTTGCCTCCATTCTGGAGGAATATAACTTTGTTTTCCTGCTGAAGTTCACGCATTCATTTTAAATCAAGTCTCAGAGGATTTAATTTTAAAGTAAGATTTAATTTTAATTGAAAAGTAGTTGATTTAATTCTTTTCCATCTACAGACTTTATATGATACTGCGTATCTAACACTGTACAATATCAGCTTCACCTCCCTTCCTATCCTCTTGTACAGTCTAATGGAACAACATGTCAGTGCAGACACACTCAAGAGAGAGCCTTCCCTGTACAGGTAAAATTAAAACACTGTGCCCCAAAGTTTGACTGCTCAGTGGTGGGATCTGTGTCTGTCACAGTGGAAGCCCTCAGGATTTCTGTGCCACAAGGCTGTGGTAGAACATCAGATACACTGCAACAGAAGGAATGAAGACCACGTGCATGGCCTAGAAAATTCTAGTACATTAGATAAACATGTACTTTTACATGCACATTTACAAACCACACCATGCATTTACTACAAAGGGAATGAGAGCAAAACTGTTCAACAAAATCAAATTAGGAGATTTATTTTAGTACTCTTTGTTTCCTCCAACCACGGGGAAGAAACATGGGGAAGAGAAGTATTTTTAAAAAAGAAAACATGCTGTTTCTTCTATATACATGTTTTTTTCTGAAAGAAAAGATGACTGAGTGTTAGAGTCTTGTATCAGAGGATGTATTCTGTATGGTATCCAGCATTGTCCTCTGCATATTGTTGACTCACTTCTGAGCATTGGAATCGACTTGTTTAGGTTCTTAGCCACTTGAAATCTAATTCTTGCCAATTAACTGCATTTGGCCATCTAAATTAGGAATAGTGCCCAGTTTCGATCCTTTTAGCTGCAAAGCCAGTGCGTTTCAGAGAGGGGAAAGAGTAGATAATCAAAGGAAAAACATTCTTTGAAAGAAGTAGTATTAGCTGCCCAAATGTTAATCAATGCAGTGGTATGTTTTTACCAATGAAATTGAAGAGGAATACAAGAGATTACTGTTAAATTTCAACAGTAAAGTTTTTATTTTCTCTTTGATGTCTTGATTGTTTTTAATTTAGAAATAAATGCTAATTCAGAAGCCTTTTTTTGCCTTATGAAATCTAGCTAGAGCTTATTTGTCAGAAATTTGTGGAGTTTGATAGCTAACAGAGCCTGTTGCTAAGCTGTATTGGACAATAGTGGTTGTTCTGAGCAATATGAGGCTATTGTTGGCCACATACAGGTCTGCACTCTACATTGTTAATCTGTGGGGAGGAATTACTTTGTATGGTCACCAGACAGTCTTTAAAGTTCATATGGTGGAAGTACTGGTTGGTAGTAAATGTTTGTAACTCAGAGTTTTCATCTATGTCCTGATTTACTCTGATGCGTTCTGTACTATATGCTGAGTTGATACATAGCCATTCTGTGGACAGGAACTAAAGTTGTAACATCTAAAATTTTTTGTAGTAAGAAAATGCATGGCTAGTGACAAGTTCTGTTGTTGACAAATCCCTGTATTTTTTTTGTGGAAAAACATTCAAGAAATTCTATTTGACCTGAAGCATCAAGTCAACTGTAAACCCCTTGTTTCACGTTCCACATAAAATTAATGTTATATTTTGTTGCAATTGTCTGTATTTAGGTATCCTAGGGGAAATAAAGCTAAGTCTCCAGAGACCTCTAGTGTTTCCATTTAATATCTGCAGTGGATCATGACATGCACATCAAGTACTGGAGAAGAGATACCTTCTGTAGAAAGATTGAAAAGTAAATGGGTACAGCACAGGGGGTTTGCCATTGTTGAAATAAGCAGAATTACAGGGAGCAGTTAAAAGGGTTTCGTAAGAATTAAATAAAAATAAATAAAGAGGACATTTTGAGGAAAGAGATTTGAAGTGGTAGACAGTTGTAATGTGGAAATGTGGTGTTTTTCAAGAAACAATATGAATGATCTCATCTATCTGGGGTTTTCAAACGTGCTGATAATAAATACATGTTTCTTGTTTCACACAGAGATGTTGCCAAGAATGCTTTGCTGCGCTGGCGTGCATTTATTTATTGGACATTCCTAGGAGTGTTTGATGCTGTGGTATTTTTCTTTGGTGCCTATTTATTGTTAGACAACACAGTTGTGACCAGCAATGGACAGGTTAGTGTTGGATTTCAACAGTCAGTGGTAATTTTTTTTAATGCCAATTGTGAAATTAACATAGTTTAATTGTTTTCTTCAATATTTCATGCAAGATGATAACTGCTTTATGAGTTACAGTGAGATAGATGGGTTATCTGTTTAGCAAAATCTGAATATGCAGTGGAACATACTGTATATCAGTAAGCAGAGACATAGGATTGGATACTTATTAGGAGAAATATATAATATAAATTTCAGGTATTCTGAATTTATGCAGTAACTTTTCAGTTTCATACTTAACATGCATCTGATGAGTATCTGTTTAACATATCAAAAGACTCTCAGTAGAGTAGTTGTGAATGATCAGAAAAGATCTTAAATATAACAAGCTTTTTAATAGTTTAATTATTTTTGACATATAGCAGCTTAAAATAATCTATCTCTACTTGCTTTGCAGTCACATGAATGCAAATTTTATGAACTTTTGCATTTTATTTATTTTATCCATTGATATTTTGGTCTGTTTTATTTGTGTGCTTTTTTTCTTTTTGCTACTTGCTTCTCTTCCTATCCTCAGCTAATGACAACCAGCACTCACATGGTAAGACTATTGTGGATTTGTCATGATATCCATTTCATCTTTCACTGTTCTTTAATTAAACTGTTAAAGAGCAGTAAAATATCATTTAAGCTTATAGTTAGAAATGTTCTTTATAGCTACTCTATTAGCACTTAAAAGGAACTTTATACAAAGTATATTGAGGTATATGAGGTGTGGTAAAGAACCATGAAGTTTAAAAATGCTTTTTGCTTCTCTGCATTTTGTTATTCTGTTGTATGCTTTTCTGTAACCTACATTTTGTTGCTGACTCTCTGCTATAGGAATTTTTTTACAGTTTATGCTATAATGTGCTTTAATGGCTTTAGAAAATGTCCTCAAAGTGAGAGAGAAAATGAACTCTACACAATTATGCTGCCTGTAGGCAACATACACATTTGCTAGAAATGCAGTTTCAGATATCATTAAAAACCACCTTTGTGACATCTGTCAGTGAAATGAATTTCTAGTGTGAGAGAGAACACTTGTTAAAAAGAGTTTTTTCTAAGGACAGAATGAATTTCCACTAGACAGAACTGTACACTGCAATATATCATTTTTTGGTACCATTATGCTCTCTCTGTTAGATGTCCAAAATTCTTCATTACCATGTACTTATGGTGCTGAAAATTAGAATTATCATAGCTGTACCAATTTTGTAAACAGTTTGTATTGCAAGTATTCTGACTCAGTTCCTGTCTGAAATTCTAGTCATCTTCCATTGTACCCATTCAATCTAATTCTAAGGCTCTAAAGCCAGATTAATGCCTAATGCTCAAATTTTGAATATTTAAGTCTGCAACTAGATCCCTATGTTAACACTTGAAGATAATGTGTTGCTTGAGGAGACATTCTGAGTTGAGTGTGTTAGAAAATTCATCATTATTGAGGATGCATGCCTGTGTTTATATATAAAACTTGAGAGATATTGAGTTGCAATTTTAGATTTAAAGGCTTGAAAATTTCAATTGTTCAGGAATAGTCAGAGACACTTATCTGAGTTCATACACACATGAATGCTAGTAGGTGTTGATAGTCATTTCCCAGTTTTTAAATTATGCTTACATCTGGAAAAAGCCAGTGAAGAAATTGAAAGTTTGAAAGGTTTGCTACTGCAACAAAATGTTATTATGGAACAGGGAAAAGGTAGAAAGCAGTAAAGAACATAAAAGAGCTGACAGTAACACTAATGCCCTAAGTGGTATGTAATGATCCAAATCAGGTTCTAGATTGTTAAAATGGGTGCTGAAGCAAAAATTTTGAATTTTTTTCCCCCTGACAAATGAGCTAATCACTATTATAAAACTAGTAAAAAGTGAACAAGTCATTATTAGAATGATACCTGTCAGACTAAAATGAACATAACCATTAAGCTTGCTTCCAGACACAGTTCCCCCTAAGATGTTTCTCAGTGTTTAGAAATTAGTTTGAAACTGTTTGCTTCCTGTACACTGTTAATGGAATAGTGGACAAGTGTACTTCTAATCACTGAGATCTACTTCATAAATGCCTCCTTTGGTCATTTTCTGGTAAGCAAAACCAAGATGCCAGAGATTTATCTCCTATCAATTGTGATTAATTTGTGATACTGATTCCACTGTGGATAGGACATCATGGTTGGTGTTGCAAAAACATACAGTTAGGAATCAGCTACAGAAGAAAGGTAAGAAGAAAGAGAGGCGCTGTAGAAGTCATCTTAGTTTACCCATATCATTAAATATATTTCCTGGATGATTTTCTTTATTTTAACATTTGATACAGAGTACATTAAATTTAATTAAGCTGGGTTGAGAGAGACTAAGTTAAAAGGAATAACAGAATGAGAAATGTTTTGAAAACAGGAAGGAAGATAGGTACACAGAATACTGAATTGGAACATGGAAGATGAACAAATACAGACACAGGAGGAGGAATTCTTGGATAGGCTGGGAGCAGAACATAGAAAAAATACTTGTTAATAAACTAGATGTTAACAAACAGACTTAAAAAAGAAGGATTCATTGCCTGAAGGCATGAGTAGTATCTTGAGATAGTCAATGCTAAAAAGACATTGTGAGTTTTTGTAACTCACTCCTTCCCATATTGCTTCTCTTACCTTTCTCTGTGCCAAAGTAGCAGCTTTATGGATCTTTTCCCTGTGCTATGACCTCACTTGCTGAGTGAAGAAGATGAGTGGATAAGGGGTTTGGTTGCAGACCAATGCTTTCTATCTAGCCTAACAAGCAGACAGGGGAAGGTTGTTTCAACTTCTTTATTTCATCTAGAAGCTTTTATTACAAGTATAGACAAATCTGTTCAGTATGCAGAAACTTAGACTGACAGTGGGTCCTCTGAGAGATGCTACATATGACATGAGAATATTGTAAAATTTAGCTGCAAGAAGAAAGTTGGTAAACAGCATGGTTGGAAGTTCCTGATCCATATTCCTGTCCCACGTTAACTGCACAGGGGTTTTTAGGGCACAGAAAATAAAATGATGGCATGAGCCTGTTACATATCAAAGTAACAGATCAAAATGCTGAAGGTTTTCTGAATTTCATCTGGTGTTCAATAGACTGGGTCACACAGTGAGTAGTTTTAAAATAGTGAAATGATTACTGAGAATAATGAATCTGTTGGCCAGTCATTTGTTTATTTAATTTTTTTTCCATTCCCAGTTGATCACATTATCTTAGCCTAGCTTCCTACTGATTTATGTCCTGTAGTTGGCTGTGGTCTTGGTTCAACATTTTTCACACAGCAGCATATTTGTGTGATCAACTTCCCACATGGACACCCTGTCATGTAATATTGGGTGAGCTCAAACAGAAAAGTGTAGATTGGACGTGATCCAGCTCAACTCATTGCTCTGTGCAAGGCTAATTAAAATCAATTTGCTGAAGGCTTTGTCTAGTCTTTTTCAGGTTTTCAATATCTCTGAAGATGCAGATTCTATAATCTTCTTGGGTAACCTATTCCAATGTTTTTCTGCCTTCATGGTAGAAAAATTTCTCACAATACCTAAGCAGAATATTTCTTGTTGTTGAAGAGAAATTTGTTCCAGTTCTTCATCTTTGTAGTTCTTCAGACATTTGTGGGCAGCTGCTAGATTGTTTCTCAACCTTCCCTTCACCAGACTAAGCTCCTCCACCCCTCTGCAGAAGAGCTATAGGCTGCTAAACACCTTGGTTGCCTGCCACTGATCGTTTCCTATTTCTTCTCACATCACTCATGAACTGAGGGGCCCAAAACTGAGCACAGTGTGCCAGGTTCAACCTCACTGTAGCTGAGTAGATGGGAATAATAACCTTTCTTCAGTGGCCATGTTCCTCGCAGTTGCTGTGCATTTTCCCTTATGTATAGAGAGAGCACAATATAGGCTTGCATTCGGCCTGGAGTCCACATAACCCCACTGCAGCTTCCTTTGCAGCAGGGCCATTGCACAGCCAGTCATTCCTCCTCCATAGCTGTAAATCTTTGCACTTCTCCTTATTTAATTCCATAAGGTATCTGTTAGTCTGCTTCTCAGATCAGCAGAGGTCACTCTGGATTGAAACTCTGTCATTCATTATTCAGCTGATCTCTATTTTTATACCACCTGGTAGTTTGCTCACGATATTCTGTCACCATCCAGCTACTGACAGGGATATTCAATGATTTCCAGCCCAGTTCTGTTCCTAGTGTGGCTCACTGATTACCAGCAGCCAACCATCCACCAAGGACTTTTGAGTCCAGTGTTTCAACCACTTTTCAAATGTAGTAGTAGTCCATTTAGCCAGCTCCTGCTTCCTTATTGTCCAAGTGTCAAATGCCTTGCTAAATTCAAAATACATTGCATCCACTGCTTTTCATCCTTAAGTTCTCCTGTGTTGGTCCCACACTGTTGCCTGCTCCTTTCCTGCCCAAGCTTTGCTGTTAAATGCAAGGAGCAGGTTTTGCCTGTGTAGACTAATATCCAGATCACTGAGTGATTCAGCATTTTCTTTAAAACCTTCCACTAAGTTTCTTACCACTCCATCAGTGGACTTGCATTTTTCTTTTGAAGCAAGGATATCTGTAAATATCCTTTTTGTCCCTCTCAACAGCCCTCAGTAATCCTAATTACAGCTGAGTTTTGTCTGTGATTTGTTCCTCTGCTTTTATGCTGTTTGCTGCCTGCCCACATTGTCATCTCTTGAATGCTCCCATTTTGCCTTTTTGTTCATACAGTAACATCCTACTTGGCCATCCTACTTGGATTTTCTGCTGAAATTCCATGCCTGCATGGAAGTTGTCTAATTCCTGTAGCTGTAACTGCAGAAGGGAGTTCATGAGATCTCAACAGTTACCTTTCAAGATAATTCAGATTTCTTGGACACTTGTCTTTCATGGGTGCAATACCCTGAATCAAACAAAGTCTCTTCTAAAATCGTGTCCTAACTGTTGCTGACTTTCCCAGCATTTCTCTGGATCCTGAACCTGGCCATCTGGTAGCTGCTGAAGTCCAAGCAATCCTCTGTGACAATAATCACCACTAGTTCTTCCCTGCATTAGCATTAATGGTCATTTCTGCCCACTTGAAAAGCTGAAATGTTTTTGTCATTATGTAGATGGGGAGAAGATCAAACACAAGTTAAGTGTTTTATTTTAAAACATATGCAGACATTTTTGTACTTAGATGGTTATAAATAACATTCTTTCTTGTACTGTTGCTTATCTGTATAACATGCTGAACCTCCAAGAAATTGTTGGATGCCAAGGACATCCAACAGAGAAGAGAAATCAGAGAAAAGATGACGTCCAAGAAGATTGATGAAATGACTGCAATTTGTTTTTAAATCTTAGTGATTTGTAAATTGTGCTACCCTTGATTTTTATTAAGAAATATATGTGTGAACTTCAGGTTGAGAGCATTGGTTGTGGTCTTCTTCTGTCTGTCTGAAACCTGAGGTGTGTACACACAGAGCAAGAAACCAGAACACTTTGCACTGGATAGATCATGTAGGAATTCAGTATTTGCTCAAGTGTTAGCTCATGATACAAAGTAATACCAAGCTTTAACATGTTTATTCTAAACAATTCACAACATAGTGGACAATATTGCCTATAACTGCTTTGGACCATTTTTTATAGATGTTTGGAAATTGGACCTTTGGAACAGTGGTGTTTACTGTGCTTGTATTCACGGTTACATTTAAGGTAGGTTATGCTGTATTTTATACACTGGAACTTCCTTAAAACTTGTTTTTTTGATTGTTTCTTACTTATATCAGTTTCTATCACCATGCATTGTTTTATTAGTTTAAACAGAGAGTTTGCTATCGGTGCCTTTTTAATTGTGCTCAAACTTGAAAGATGTTTTTAACTAACTCTATGTAGAATTCTTCCCTATTTTCAAAGGGTATAATTCTATTTTATCTCCTGCTGGGAATTCTTGTCATGTCTAGGTAGTAATAACACCATATATCTTTTTTTTCTTTTCAGCTTGCACTAGATACACATTATTGGACATGGATAAATCACTTCATGATTTGGGGATCACTGGTATTCTACATTATCTTTTCTCTGCTCTGGGGAGGAATTATTTGGTATGAGCCCTACTATTAATTGCATTGCAAAAGTTTTTTCAGAAACATAAAGTTGTAATATTTCACTTTTTTGTCACAGACAGAATTAAATTTAGCCTTTATACAATGCAGAACTCTAGTTTAAATACATCATAATTGCTCACTGGAGAGTGCTCAGCTCTTCTTTCAATGAATATCTGCTAAAATCCTCTTAAAGAAGAATACAGGGAGAATATATCATAACTCAGACTACCACTGGGTTTATCTCAGTAGTGTCAGTCAAAAGCAGCCCAAGGGTTGGTTCAAGGAGCTGATGTTGCCTTCCTCTGTCAAAAAGCCACAGAATAGGTCATGTCTGTGCAGTTGGTGACTACACACCTACCTGCTGGGCTTGTCTTGGGAGCTAACTGTAGCAGGCAAAACTAGAGACAGAAGTAGAACTCAATAATTATGTGGATGTCCAAGAGTCCTGTGTTTGAGCTCATTGTTTTGCCTCCTTACTTAGCAGAGTAGATTTACTGTAGGTGTCTTGTTCATGTTGGCAGGAAGGTTTGTAGGAATTAGTGCAACTCTTGTGCATAGTCAATTTAAAGTGTTGGGGATTTTTTCGATTAGAAGTTCTATGTACTTGAAACTGAAATTTCTGGGAAGGAAATCAAGTTGGAACAAGTTCAGTTCTTTGCTGTGCCTGATTGTCACCTGGAGCTGGAAATTTTGTTTAATTCTTGTAGAGCTCTCAGTTACAAGGCCGTTTTTTTAATTACTGATGGAGCCATTCTACTTTATATACACAATATTTTGAGGGACCTGAGAAGAAGGAGGCTAACTACTGCATGGTGATTAAGAAGCCATTTAATTTAGAGAAAGGATTTATATTTCAGCGTGTCTTTTGCAAATGAGTAACTACCTCTTAACTCCTTGGATATTTAGCTGCCTCTTCTTTTTTCTAGTAAGATCAGATCTCAGTTTCTTCTGGATCAGTTTGCAGAAGTGACATTTTCCCAGATGTTTTCCAACCAGCCTTGCTGTGTATTAGAAATGTGACTATGTGTATATAAAAATGTATTTTAGCTTTTTTACCTTTTCAGAATGCAAATACTACCAAATTTTGGAAACTGGCAGGAAACTGCCCTGCTGGTTTTACACTGCAGTGTTGCTGCAAACTGTCCCTTGATCTTGGCTCCCATTGGTTATGGTCTTCAGTTCCCAGCACTATACAATGATGGCATTTTAATGATCATGCAACAGCATGGGATACAGGGAGATAGGGAAGAGAAGGTATTGATAGTGTGGTTAGATAAGTGTGTGGTGAATAGGATAGGGGAGCATAACATGAAAGCATTAGAGATGCTTAGGGGAACCTGAGAGCTATGAAAATAGGTGTGGTTAACAAGCCTTGCTCTGAGGATACATACAAAGGAGTGTGCCTTAGCAAAGACAAGAGCAGTGGTGAGTGGGACACTAAGAAGAAAGGTGGAAAAATACCGGGGTTGAGATACGGGTACATGGAAGAGCATAAACAGGTTAAGGAGGAACTTAGTTTATCTTTGCAAGTTAGACACACTATGGCAGGGAGGGGACAGCATGATATTTGCTGCAGTCTGGAAGACAAAAGGAAGGGAAGGTAGTTATCTCCACTTGGTGCATGTTTAGCTCTCCCTTTGAGAAAACTGGGATGGATGAAGTCCCACAAACTGGGAAGCTGAACCTGAAGTATGTCATCACTGGCATAATTCTTGTACTTAATGCTGTCAGCCTTTCTTTTGTGTATCAAAGTGTAATAATTATTGTATCTCTTTTCCTCACAGGCCTTTTCTCAATTATCAGAGGATGTATTACGTGTTCATGCAAATGCTGTCCAGTGGTCCCGCGTGGCTGGGTATAATTCTGCTCATAACTGTCAGCCTTCTTCCAGATGTTCTGAAGAAGGTTTTATGCAGGCAGTTGTGGCCCACAGCAACAGAAAGAATCCAGGTAAATAGTCTTTTTCATTGTGAAGTTAGGATTTTTTGTCTTACAAGTGTCTAATAACCTAGGCCAAGGTCAGAGACAAGATTAGAGCAGAGGTTCCCCATCTGTGGTGTCTGAGCAATATGATGAAAGATGCTGCCTGTTATTTACATGGTGGTGTTACCCTAAATCCTGGGACAACATTTGTGCCTCCATATCAGCAACCACAGAGAAATCAGTTGATGAGATGGTGGGAGATAGCTACATGGCTCAACATGATTTCTGATTTGAGGAGATAAGGGCAAGGGAATTGGGATCTCCAAATGGGTAGATAAAAGGCACTTACATCTGATAACATACTGATGCCTGTTACAAAAACACATATATTAAAACTTACTATATCCTATTAATAATTTTTTCCTCTTTTATATTTCAACTTGCACTTTGCCTCTTCTGATCCATTATTTGTACATAAATGTGCCTGGTTGTGCCAGTGGGAAGAGGATTTTAAAATCTATTCTCTCCTTTCATCTGATCAGCCCCAAAGGAAAAAGGACTGTGTAAATACAGGCCAGCTCTTCTAAGGCTGGAGAGAAAGCCAGGTTCTGTGGGAACCAAGTTCAGCTATGCTGGGGACATGAATAGAAAATGTTTCCTGTATTTTAACCCAAATAAAGCTTTATATATTATATATGGTAGAATGTGAAGGATAGTAGAGGTGTTGAACTTTTAATTTAGTGTTACTGCCCTTGCCCTTTTCAGCCCATCAACTGCCACCAGTAGGTTAAAAGAATGAATTACCAACAATGGAAGGGATTAGGTAGCATTTTGATGTTTAATTGGGAAGGTACTTTGTATTAAAAGGAAAGGAATAAAGCAATTTTGCTTCCAAGGAAAATAAAATATCCCTGTGGCAAATTTAAAACTCTCTGCCACTGTTTTGTATTCCTAGAATGTACGTGTGTAATAATGCCTCACTTCAGGAAAGAACAAAGAATAGCAGGAAAGCATTCCCAGGTAGATCAGTATTTAATGTTTTTTCATTTTGAGATCTTAGATGTGCCATATGTACTACTTGTGGAAAGAGTTGACCTCAGTACAGATTCTGAGTAGTTAATTTAAAAGTCTAAAGAGAGAATGAGCAAGGGTTAAAGTAAAGAAACAAGCTAGTAAATAAAAACCCCTCACAAAGGTATTGTAGCATTTCTTAAAGACATTGTATGTTAGTACTGGAAAATGAATCCATAGTAAAGCAGACTTAGGGCTCAACACTGGCAATATTCATTTCTTAATGTTCAGTTGAAGATCTGTGACTTTTAACCAGTTACATTGCTTGTGTTTCTTCTTTCCTCTCTTTGTTTCTTCCTGTCTTCCAATCTGCTTTGTCTAAATAACTGCTACCTTGCTTTAAACATAAATGATGTGCTCGGTTGCTTCCTACAATCTTCTGGGGAAATCAGACTAAACATCAGTGCCTTTCTGTTGAGCAGTCCACCATCTTTATGCTTTCTCAGACTTCAAGCAGTCTAAGTTTCTAATGGAACAAAAGGTGACTTTTTTCTGCCTTTCTGCATGCTTGGCCATTTCATTCAAAGGACAGTTATAAAGTTTTTCATCACAAGTTATTTACCATACTCATTATCTCCATTTGTGATTCATGTCAACTATATTTTGAGGAATACTTTTTGGTATATTTTTTCCTTCTGTGTATCTCAAAGCTTGTATGAATTGTTGTCACAGTCCATCACTGTCACTAGCAATTTTTGTCACTAGCAATTTTACAGAATGTTTTGGTCTGAGGAATCTATAATTCTTATATCCCCATTTTAATCATTGCTCTGTCTGTAGGTGAATGCATATTGTGTTTCCATTGTGCCTGAATAAATAGGATAGTGGCCACACAAATAAGGGATAATTCTGATTAGGCTGATGTTACCAGCATCATACAGAAAATGTGGTACTGGAAACCACTTAAGCAGTCTTTGGAATATATTAATGTATCTTCTCTGCTGCTAGAAAATGCAGCTTTTTTTCTTCTTCCAGTGTGCATTTTGAAACTGAGCTTTCCTTATGTTCCCTTTTATGAAATTCTGTGCTCTTTCTAGAAAGAAAACAGCTCAAGATCTGAAAGTTTATGACATTATTTAATATAAAAGAAGAAGAAATGCTAGTAAATAGTTTCCCCTACAGTATGCAAAAACACTATTTTTTACTTAATATTCAGAGACTGTTGGTTTCCATTGTAGATTTTATATCTTTATGTCTTAAGTGGTTAAGATAAAAAATATATTTCCTTCTTTCTCCCTCAAAAATATATAGTCAATGTAATTATGCAAGTCAGAGGGAAAATGCAGGTTTTTTCATTATCAAAAATCTGACTAAGGTTGTCTCTTAAGTGCCTTAGTATTGGTTTAAACTGAGCTTGTAAATAATTATTTTTAAATGTACTGCATTCCTAAAAGTTATATTGCTTTTTTTATAACCAAACAGCTTCTGGAACAATTGAAAAGATGAACATAGGACTAGTGACCATTTCCCAGATTAATAAATTACTTCTACTCAGACAATTATAATGCATAAAGCCTTTGAAGCAGTTCTTATACTTCTAAATTTTTCAGTTAGTTGAGAGTCACTCCAGTGTGTGGTGAGTGATTGTTTACCATCATTGAGATGTTTTTGAACTTATCACATACAGTTCTGGGTTTTTTTCAGAGAGCTTTTCAGTGATATATATACACATATAGACATATATGTGTATACACATACATATATGTATGTACAAGTATATGTGTATATATATGTGCATGTATATTGATATTGATGTTATATATACATATGAACTGTTGGCTTTCTTGGGCTAAAACATTATTTCTGCAAAAGCTTTGGAGGAATCTGTTGCCTTCTGGTAATTTTGGTCAAAATCTGCTTATTTCTTTTACATGTAGTCTCTGCAACTCTGGCTCAATGACACAAACTGAATTTTGTGCTTTAGCTGGTGATTGTGCAGCTGTGAGGTTTCTTTCAGCTTTTATTTTTAAAAAGCCATAGGGTATTTTTTTTAATATATCCCATCTACATCGATTATATTTTCTTTTTCTTTATTCTTTCATTAGTAGGAGAATTTCAGCTGCTCTGTTGAGGAAAATATAAATTCAATTTAAATTATCCTATTAAAAAATTTTCACTTTGAGTGACAGTGTTTCAGCAATGCCAAGTATTTGGTAGCTGAAATACCAGGTGTTTAGTTTCTGAGTTGTAAATTACTTCTGTACTTTCATCCCTTTTTAAGAAATATTTTTCTTTTTCTCTTTGTTTTTGACTGATGATTTTTTGCTTCACTTTCACTCAGTCACAAGCTCAGGCCATCAGCCATGTTATGAGATCTTTACCCTTTGCTGCACCTGGGGAAACCCAAAGTGGTCCTTTTGCCTGGGGAAGCTTTTCTGGGGATTCATCATTTTTCTGTTCCTCAATGGGCTTAGCTGCTGTTGAACAACTGCACTGAGCATTCAGAAAAGTGGTCACCAGCAAACTGCTGCCTTTGTCACGTGTCAGGCTCCTCCTCTGTGCAAACAAAGCAATGGATCTTGCTGTTGTGATATTTGAATCCTGTGGAAGAAGTTTCCTTGGCAAGTGCCCGGCCCTCTCTGCCCCAGTGTAATGCCTAAGCTGTAAGTCAGCCTTCAGGAGCACCGGCCCCATCACCCCGTGCAGGCACTCCCTTCAGTGTGCCCGTTCTTCTGGGCACTGCTGAAGTCCTTCTGTAGGGGGGGTTTGGCCTCCTCCTCTCACAGACACCTCTCCCATTCAGTGCAGGTTCATGTTAGAGGGGTGGGACACACAGCCCACAGTACTTAGTCAGTTTAGTGCTTTCCAGAGTAATTTTTGAACAGAGTTTGGAATGGAATTAAAAACACCCTCAAATGATTAGTCTCAGGATCCAGAAATAGAAACCTTGTTTTACACTGGATAACATTTCCTTTTTAAATCTGTCAGAAAACCCACCACTTTTACAAGACTTTGCTATAACAGTTACCAAATGGTACAATTCATTCACATTTCTTGTATTCAGCAAGAGTCTCACTGTTTTTCCTCATCCTTGCAGAAGAGTATGAGACATAAAACAGCCCAAAATGCACTGACGAACTGCGATGGGCCACTTCTTGAAGGAAATCTTTCAGCTTCCGAGCCATAATTAGATCAAAGCTAGGTAACAGTACTGTACGTGTTGCCAATTTGGATTAATTTCTATTGGTGCTATTTACAAATCAACTGTTTCCTCCAGAGTTTTTGATGTATTTTATCAGTATTGATACAAAATCAATATGTTTTACTTGGAGAGCCTAGTTTTTGAAAGAGATGTTCCATGCCACAGGTAAGATCTTTTTGTCCCCGAAACTTAATCATGTAAAGCAGAGCAATAAATCAATATACTCATGTTCATGTCCTGTAAATACATTGTATTATGTATAGGGGTTGTGTGACATTTCTTCCATAAGAACTGCAGCCATGATTGCAATGTGTACTCACATGACACCACAGTGTAGCATACATAAAGTCAGATGTAAATCTTACCCACGAGCAGTTTATCCATCATCTTTCACGTTCTTCAATACGTATATAGACCAAATGCAGATGGCAACACGTGAAGATAATCATAGCTAATTACCTGTGAATAGGACCTTGGGTCAGAAGACTGGGGCTGTGCATCTGACAGTGTCTGCCACAGTGCTCTGTTCTGTACAGACCAGGGCACTGCTGTGTCACTGCCTCAGATCAAGACAGAAGTGTGATAGTTTAGCT
Source organism: Notiomystis cincta (assembly GCA_013398075.1). NCBI lineage: Eukaryota > Metazoa > Chordata > Aves > Passeriformes > Notiomystidae > Notiomystis > Notiomystis cincta. The sequence goes on along the minus strand of VZRX01005381.1, from coordinate 125,973 downwards.
GAATATCTGAGACAGCAGCATGAGTGGTGAACTGAATTCCCCAAACATTAGGCCAGCAGAATTAACTTCTCTGCTTTACATCATCTCCTTGCTATGCCGCTGATAACACAAACAAGTAAGAAGGTACCCTCTTTACTCTAATGATTCCCACATGGATGCTATGCCTGTTGCAGTTTCTTCATGCTCTCCTGACCTCAAAAGCAGCACATGAGGAATTAAGTGAAGGTGCAAAGTTAGCAGTATGTGAAAAGGACAGGTGTAACGTGTGCTGTAGACTTTAAAGTAACTAAAGGTAGCCAAAGTAGCTGATTTGCTTTCTTTAATGACTATTGGACAAGTAGTAATACAAAATGCCAACTTCCTTGACTTGCTTCAGGCTTGGTAAAGGCACTTGTCTCAGAGCCATGCATTGAAAAAAGCATTTTATTTTTAGAACTATCTATGGTAACTAAAATGCTTCACTTTCTAGCTGAAAGAATAGGAAAATTAGTTACCAAACTGTGTGATTACTCCCTCTTACATTTCCAAAGTAAATTTGCTAATTTGTTACCTGATTTTTATCTGTTAATGTTGCTATTTGGTCTATATGTGTCTAAAAGAACCCATCCCTCGCTGTGGTGAGCAGTTCAGGATAGTTTTGTGACCTCTCCAAGAGTATCTTTTTAAGAGAGCTTTCAGATTGGTCTGGGTTATGCAAGAGTAGTGTTTCAAGCTTGTGATTGGTTTAAAGTGTAATGTTAAATTGTAGCCAAAGTTCTATAAGCTACATCATTAATATTTACTTTGTGATTTTGTCCTTTTGCTACCATGTTCTGATTAACAGAGAAGAAGGAAGGTGATTAAGAATAGAGGATTAACTAGTTTATATAGCATTCATGGAGGGATTGATGAATAACATTGCTTTGAACCATGCTTATAATGCATTTATATGTTAGATACCATCACAAAACCTCTATACCTCTACACCTGGAAATTATATGTGCATTTACTGAGAAGAATTTTATAAACTCACTGGGGAAAGGGCTGTGCTAGTTTTCTTTCAGTTTGTGCACATGGTCCAGGCACTTGTCATGCAGCCATGGTGTTCTGTAGTCCTGAGCATTTCCTAAGCGGAAGTGCTGATTCTGCCAGAGTGTGGAGTGATTCTGTGAGGAAGATACATTTTAATGGGCAATTAGACCAGGGTAGTATTGAGATATACAGTATAAATTGCCTGTATTCGCTACATGTAACCTAAGCAAGTCTTAGTTCTTAGAAGTACAATAGTTCTTAGAAGTACAAAGCAAGTGCATTAAACTCTGGAACCTTCATCTGTTAGCACAAACTGACTGTAAAGAATTTCCTCTCTTTGGAAGTACAAGGCAGAGTACTTGAATCTGTCCTGTCTTAAAATTCCACATAAGAAGTTCAGAGATAAAAAGATGTACCAGGAGAAATTCAAAAATGAAACATAACCTTGATTTAAAACACTTCCATTTGATAGCAGGCCTCTGTATCTTCATCTCTTCTCTGAAGAGTCCCTTATCAGATTTAGAAGTTAAGTGTAAAATCATGTCTGGTTCTGTAGGTCTTAATATGAAACTAATCATGTTGAAACTGGTTGATTGCAAAGCAACACAAGGGATTATACTTTCACATGAAACAAATAGCCAGAGTGGTGATCTAGGGAAAGGTATTATTATACCAAGGGGACAGTGGTCCTATGAAAGAAAACAGTTCTATACTTTTGGTTCCAAGATTGTCTATTTACTGTGTATTTGTTTCTTTTTTCCCTTCAACAGAATGCATCAAGGCACTGTCGGGAGCACATGTCGGAGTTCACACCTCTTGCCTGTCTGAAAAGCCCAAGATACAGGAGCAGTGACTGCAGCAATTCCCCAGCAAGAAGGTCTAATTCCCATTCTAAAAAAGTGATGTTTACGCAGTGGAGAGGCGTTGATTATTCAGTACTTCCATCTGTCTTTGGCTATTCAAATAAGCATTGCCGTTCCAGTGCAGGCTACCACTACAGTGGGTCAGGTTTGGAAACGTCCATATGACAGAACACCAAGTCAAGCCTTTAAAAACTGTGGTTTTGTTTATTTCTTTTTTCAGGAAACAGACATGTCACAGAAACATATTAAACTATATGTGGCTTTTGCTGTCTGAGGTAGTGTTGAGACAAACAGGATCAAGAGCTAGAAGTATGAACCCTTCCAGGCCAATAGGCCTCTTTTTATGTTTTGAACTACTGGAGCAATGAACAATCTGCACAGTCTGGTACTGTGAGACTGGTAGCACTAAAAATTCTCTTCATCCTGTGTCAAGACTTCTGTGTATTTACTACTTCTGTCATCTTTAGTGATTTTCTTTGTTACTTGAAGTGCATCGTTTCAGTCAGTGACCTACATTTAGAGATCAACAGTTTTAATTTTCAGCCATGAGCAATGATCTCAGTTATCTCAATGAAAATCTCCTAAAGCATATTTAACAAATGCTGTTTCTGACTTTCCTCTGTCCTTTTTTCTTTCTTTGCTCTTTCTGTAGAACAAACTGGTGTTTCCTCTGTGCAAATCTGCTTTCAAGAAACACTCTCTAATGTTCACTTCCTTGTAAGTGGCCAAATCAGGGCTATGTATGGTTTTGGTTAGTTTTCCCCTGTAGAAAGATAGGCAAAACAATCCTTGTGTGGGGTATGCACACAATATGAAGTCAAGTTGGCTGTTAAATAGGTAAATATCACCAATGTTGTTATATATTTATCAACTGAATGTAAGCATTTTGCCTAAAACACCTTTGAATTTGTCAGAGATGCACATTAGCTGGTGGTCCCACTTCCTATCCCTGTGATTGTAAAATATGTATAGCAGAAAGTATTATATATTAAGCTTTTTTTGACACGGTTTGTTGTTTATTTTTACTTAAAAGAGGAAAAGCTTTTTTTCTGGATGAGTATCTTTTACTATCTTAATTCTTCCTCTTAATTTAGATTTTTTTTGTGTGTGGGTATGGTTAGATATTGGGTAATGGGCTTGGTAGATGTGCTACAAAGCACACAGCTGTTAGCTTTTGCAAGCAAACCACAAGGTGGCACACAGCTGTTGGCTAACAGTTGAACCACAGTTGGGATAGAGAAACTAGTTTGACTGCAAGGATTCTGTTTGAATTCCCTTAAGAATGACAGCCAACTTGCACTTCTGTTTTCTCTGCTACATTTATGTTACCTTGCGGTAATTCAACTATTAGCTGCATCCTTGTGCTGTTTCTTTAGTCCAGTGTTTTATTTTGGGGTGCAAAAATATCTGAAGGAGTAACCTGATTTCAGTCAATTTCAGCTTGGTGGTTACAAATGGTTAATTGCCATCCTCATTCAATACCTCTGTGAGGACATTACCTAAAAATGTATTTCAGTGTGAAAACAAAATATTTGGAATCAGACCTGCAGCATTTATTGGAAGACCTGGCCAAGACATTGTTAGTTGTCTTTCATGTGGACAGGGGTGGCAGAGAAAAATTATTTCCCTTTTTGTGTTTTAACAAGAAAAAACAGAGGCAAAATAAGTTTACTTAGTACTTTAATTTTCAATAAAAGATTAATCAACTTACTAGGAAATGTTCCTCACAGTATTCTAAGTAGTTTTCATATTAAACAAACAGTTTAATTTTAAAATGCCCTGGGTCAAGCAGAGATTGTAAAGTGAGTTATGAAATCTTCAGTATACCAAAGATAACAGAATTTTACAAACTCTAGCAGTGAGCACCACAAATAAAGGTTTTTTATCATTTAGCCTATAGCACTTTTAAGTTTCAAAGAATGTCCTTAATAGCAGTAGCATTTTGAAATACATACACATGTGTGGGTGTGTGTACATGTACTTGCCATTGCAGACTTGAATGTTGGTCAGTTAGAACTGTCCCCTACATAAAACACTGGTGTATATATTTTTAAGAAGTTAATATGGGTATACATTTTATACCAGTAGCAGTGACAAATTTCTTGTGTGTAGTTAACAAATTATTTGTAATGTATTTTTTAGAAATCTTAAAATTGCCTTTGCACTGAAATATTTTTCATACTGTAGCTATTTATAAATCTGTTTTACGCATACATTTGTTAACACACCATTTCTATTTTTTTTAAGTATATGTTTTGAAGGCTTTTTTTATAACTATAAGTTTTGGCCACTTAAATTTAGCTTAGAGTGGAGTTGTGGCTGAATGTTAAAATTCTAATGAATGTCAAATTAGAAATACAGGTCTGTTGCTCTGTGAGTCTCACCCAAGTTATCACTGTTTCGTTGGGATTTGTGGTAGCAGTGATTAGAGCACTCTACTTGCAGTGCTATATTATAACTGCTGGCCTTTTTACTCTACAAAGCCTCCTGCTTTTTTACTTTGTGAGCTCTATTTTTTAGCCTTAAATAAGGAAATTTTTGCTTGATGTTTTTGAAAATGCTGCATTCCTGTTCTGCCTACTAACAAAGCAGTTCATTGCAAACTTCATGTAGCCCTGCACTTAGATATTGTTGACAACATTGTTCAGGCTGAAACACCTGTATACAGGTTTGAGAAATTTTAGTTAAACATGTCGTTTTTTGGAGGAGAAAGAGTGCTTGAATTTAAGTGGAAGTTTCTGCTTTGATTTAGCAATACTTTTATCTTGAAAAGTTGGTGCTGTTTGTTTGTTAAAATAGACTGTTGAATGAAATGAACATAAAACATCAACTTGGCTTCACTTGATGTGTTTTTGCTTCAGTCCCTGTTACTATTGCCATGTAAACCTAGTCCACTGCAGCAGGTGTTAACTTGGGAGTTTCACTGCAAAAGATAAAAAGATGGAAAAGTAGAAATCAGATCAAAATGCATTAGAGTGTTTTATTATGGGTGGGACACTGAAAGGAGACAGATTTTTATGTATGAAGAAAAAAAAGAAAGAGGAAAAGTCTAAAAATCTCTGTAACCTTCTAACTTGCCTCATTTAAATTGTTGCAGCTTTAACAGCATAATGTCTCCATAACTGCTTCTGTAAATGTCTTGAAACTGGTAAGCGCTAACCAAACGTATGTGAAGACTTAGAAAGTATTTCAAGCTTTTTGGCCACAGAGGCTCATATATTCCTGCAGTGGCTTGTGGCAAAAGATCTTTTTTGTTTTACCATGTACAATAATTGTTTGTTCAGCCACTTAATGTAAAAGCTTACATTTTACTTTCTTGCTTGCATTAGCCTGTTTGTCTTGACCCAACTGGCTTGCAAAAATAAGAGGAAAAAGAAAAACAGCTCAAGGAACTGCACTACTTTTCTTTTGGAAGCCAGTGGGATCATTGTGGTCATGCTACTGTCTCTGTTAAAAAAGCTTTAATGGAAATCTGTGAAAGTATTACAAAAGTGAAAACATATATGATTCTACTTTGCAGAATAATCAAAAAATCAGTTTATATAGCTTTAATTTTTTACCTTATGAAAATTCACCAGATTTCAATCTGCATTGTCTCGGACATAAATTCTGTGCTGTGTACACATTTTAGATGTTCTTTCATGATCTAATGTAAAGTAGAATCTGCGAAAGTTGCTGTATGGGGCTGGGGGTAGTTATCTGTGCTTTAAACATTAAAGATGTCTGTAGTCATCAGCACCAAATACTGAAACTTATTTTTAATTGAACAATTTTAGGTGCATTTATTTGAAAATAAATCAGCCTTCAAATCTAATGTTCACATTATCCTATACTACTTCATTAATTTTATTTGAAGAGTCAGTGAATACATTACTGTAAAGTTTCTTTTCAGTGCTATTTTTAACTTTTATTTCTGTAGACAACCAAATATAACTCCTTTATATTCAGCCATATTTTGGATCCTTATGTAGAATATATAAGCAGGAGATACAAATCTGCTTGCAATAAATATAAACATTCAAGACTGGTTTAAGTTTGCTCACAAGTAATTACAGTAATTCTAGTATGAATATGAGATGGTTTCATATTAGTCTGTAATAAAATATAAGTATATAAAGAAAAGAGAATGAGTGTTTGATTCGGTTATTGAATATGTTTGTAGTCACGCTCGTTTCTCATACTGGAGAGGGTCCAGCTGAGCACCACAAAAACGATTAAGGGGACTTGGAGCACCTCTCCTGCAAGGAGAGTCTGCTGGAGCTGGGCCTGTCTAGTCTGGAGGAGAGCAGACTGAGAGGGGATCTCATCAATAGGTATGAATAGCTCAAAGGTGGATGTCAGGAGGATGTGCCAGGCTCTTTCAGCAGTGCCCAGAGACAGGAGGAGGAGCAGTGGCCATAAACTCAAACCCAGGAAGTTTCACCTCAACATGAGGAAGAACTTTACACTGAGAGTGGCACAGCACTGAACAGGTGCCCAGAGGCTCCTGGAGTCTCCCTCTCTGGAGACATTCAAACCCACCTGGACACATTCCTGTGTCACCTGCTGTAGGTGACCCTGCCTTGACAGGGGTTTGGACTGGGTGATCTCCAGAGGTCCCTTCCACCTTTACCAGTTCTGCAATTCTGTGATTTTCAGAGTATATGTAGTCAGCTAAAAAAAGCAAGCTAACAAGAAGAAATTCAGAGAAGGCTGGAACATGAGCTGGGGGGTGGGGGGTTGTTCCAAAACTAATAGAAATTGGTACCAGGCCAGGAGAGCTTTGTTCCTCCTGCACAGATTGAGTAAGTGCTAAGGCTCTTTCCAAAGTAAACTCATAAGCTACACATGAGAAGGTCTGCTACATTTCCTTACAGTTCTGCTGTGTGAGGTACCCAGAGCTGTTTCTCTTTACTTTTGCAATGTTGTCAATTTAAAGAAGCTAAAGTAAAAACTAATGTGCTCTGACATCTAAATTGGTAGCAGTGTTCACAGATTCTTACAGAAGAGGCTGAGTGCACAAGAAGACCATGATTTTATTTCATTTGGTGATACAAATTTACAGAACTTGCTGCAGTTTCAAAACCATTACAGGCTTCAGAATACATTGGCTCTGTCAGGGTGAAGGTATCCCCCAGACAGCCTCCACAAAGGAGTTCAGGGTCTCAGGTTTGGTCCCTCCCTCTGCTGTTCTGAGGAGATGTAGAATGCTTAGGCCTTGGCTTCTATATTGATTTTGCACTTCCCATAATAACAGTTTCAGAGGAATGAGTTTGTATTTATATGAAATTTTAATCTGAACAATATAAGAATGTTTTACCCATCTCCCTTTTGTACGTAAGAAATTTTGTGTTTCTACTGAATGAACTTCTAGAGAAGGTAGTTTGAAGGGGGGTGTAAATATGGAAGATGTTTTTCCCTTTATTCATGCAAAGAAGAAAAAAACCAGCATGAATTGCAATTAGATAGCATATTACATTGAAACTGTTCTTGAATAAAATAACGTGGTGATGTATTTGCATTTCAGGAAGAACACAGTACCAATACAGACACATTATCACACAACTTTATTTTGCACATCAAAATACATTTACTTATTCAAAGGAGAAAAGGATAGAAAATAATTTGAGTGCTGAACAGTATTCTCAATCAAATACCACGTGTCTTCCATTATCTCTTAAGTTATGATCTTTTAGTAAGTTATGTTATAAAATTAATTGAAAACTAATTTTTTATGTTCTGCAGTGAGGCTACCGAATTTTTTCTGCAATACAGGCAACACTGCTCTATAAAATCTTTCCTGAAGGTTATCTTGATATGAAGTGAGGTAGGTTGGAGACAGACTGAAGTTCCATGGTTTTGCTTTTCAAATATTCTGATTTCTTTGGGTGATATTCCACAGGAATTTAGAAACAGTATTTGACTATTCTATTAAAGCTTTGTTGTTATGTGTTTCCACTGCACATACAGGTGTATTAATTTTCATTTTATTCAAATGCTAAAACAAAACCCATACCCATTTAAAGGCTTCATTTACACTAGGAAGTGATAAGATAAGGATAAAACCAAATATCCATTAAGTTCCTGCATTATACGGATCACTTTATCAGGTGCCTAATGTCTCCATCTAGATTTAAAAGTTTTTTTAGGAGAAAACTGCACTGTGTGATCTTTCTTTTTTAGCTGGCAAGTCTGCAGTAAATTAATAATGTTGAGTCTTAATCATTTAAGTGTTTGCTTTCCATTTAAAGGTGACAAATAGTATTCAGTTTTAAACCACCAAAAGGCTTGTTGTTTTCCATTATTCATTTCAGTTAAGAGATCTCATGGTGCATTATGCTTTTAAAAATACATAGGATGCAGTATCCTTCTAGGTTCAGAAGGCTTTCTATTTCACGGGGAACTGTTGAGTCTCTCCCTATTTAATGTGGGGAAAACTGGTGTGTTTTTGCTCCTAACAAGATGAAGAGACATAAATATTTTTTCCGAAAGGTACATCGACAACTTACCTTGAGATTTGGACATACTTTGTAAAGGTACTTTGTGCTGAAATGAAATGGAAGCTCTGAATCTTGCAATCTAATAAGCACTGGGGTCTAGAAGAGAAGGAAAACAAATCCTGGTCTAAGGATCAAACCATCAAATGGTATGCTGACTTTTATTTCAGAAAATTCTTCCAACCAAGTAGCCAGCCAAGAAGAGCATTTTTCAAGGAAGTACTGAACAGGTTGCTTCTAGGATGGGTTGTCAGTGTTAATTAGATTGAAATCTAATTGTTTATTCTGAGCTATGAAGAGGTAGTGTGTATAATTTGAGTCTGACTAATTATAGCCCAGAAGGAAATGTCTGTCCTCCTAAGGGGTTTCAGGCACAAGATCACAAACCTTAACACCAATGTGTAGTGATAGAGCTCAGTAACAGCTGGGATTCACTTGGATTTTAAGTGACTCTTCTTAGAAAGTCCAAATTATGTATTTAGCACAAAAGCCATGTTTGTGCATCACTGTGCTGAAAGGAACTGGTCCAGATGGAGAAAAGCTGAAGATCCTTCCACTGTAGATTCTACTGGAACATGAGTCAGGCCTGTCTCTCTTCTCAGACGTGGCCCACAGCAGATGATTTGGAATCCACCTTTTTTGAATTGTCCATCTGGAGTTTAAATAGGGCTTCAAACTCTAAAGCCTGCTCAACTCTTGTTCTCCCCATAGGTAGGAAATGGGGATATGTGTGTTTACATTTGCCCTTGCTTGCTACCTGACATGCTGGGGTACCTCCCTTTCCCCTGGAAGTCTGTTTAACATTCTGAGAGGAAAACCCCATTCCTTTTATGTTTGGGCAAACACAGTTCCATGCATATTAACAAGAATGATGTTTCTTTTTCATGGTCTCTCAGAGGAACGTTCAGCAGGCAGACCAGCAGATCTGAAGCAATATGGTCACCCCCACAACGGCTGCTTGCCTTGGTTGCTTTTACACAAAAAGTAAAAAAGTACTTGGTCATGTGCACATAAACACCACACACTCTGTGTGTCCCCATCTCATGTGGGAGATAATCACTCATCTTCATCCTGCTTTTCCCAGACCTCTTTCTCAGCAAATTAACTCTAAAAGAAAGCTCATCCATCCTTTACTGAAATTGGACATGTTTGAGAAATTAACCTTCTCCCTATGGAGTCCATTCATGTGAATTGTTCCAAAGGGATACATGGTCTCATGGGACTTACTAAATTTATTTTTCCTTATTCAAAAAGTGTCATTTGAAGGTATGGGGAAAAAAATAATTTTTAACCCACTTTACTTATTGGAAACTACCTGTGTCCTACTGTTTTGTCTTGACAAGAGAAAAGGTCTGTTTTCATACATACCCAAAGATTTTAAGTTATCATAGAAAGGGAAAGGCTATTTAAGTCCTAACACCACTGCCATCAAGGAAATTCTTATCCATATCCAAAAGATAAATTTCTCTCTGATTTCCTCCTGATCTGGTTCTGTGTCAGTCTTTATTATATCCTCCAATCAGCTTTGGGAAATATGCCATTATCCTGGGTCCATGAATATTTCTATATCCTATCTGAATAAAGTACTCAACGTTGGCATTTTATATATCCAGATGTAGTTCACAAGAAGAACTACGTGTCAAAACTTTATTTCCATTTATTTCCAAGTGCATATGAACACTGAAATACAGAAAGTTGAGATACCCTAATTTCACTGACAAATAATTTTCTCATTCAAGAATGCTCCACCCTTACTCATTGTTTAAGAGCTGTTGCTTGGTTTTCCATAAGGTTATTTGCCAACCACACTATTGACTTTTTAACTGTTTCAGTCGATGAAGATTTACATTCCCCTTACATTTCACAGAGATGCACACTTACCAATCCTGATATAACTAATTTTATCTCCAGGTATTGAGCCAGGACACTAAGTTTGGAATTTTACTGATTTATGCAGGAAAGTGGATGTTGTGCAAAAAGCCCAGGCTGCTGCTGCCAGACAATACAAATCCCACAATACTCTTGTCACTGATGTGTTTTCTCACCTATGTGTGGACACTAGAGGTGTTACAGGAAAGTGTGTCAGCTTGGGAGTTAGGAAAGTTAATTAGAGTGACATAAAAATAAATTTCACTGATCCACAGTAGATTTTAGGCATCCTCTCATGTGTGTTGACCTGTACCTGTGCCTGTGCCTCACCTTTTACATTATGTTCACAACATGTCATCTTACTGCCATATTACACCACTCTTCTAATAGTGTTCAGGGGTTGCAAATCCATTTATTCTCTACTACCACATCAGATGTACTCAAAACTCACATGCTCTACTAATATTTTTTAAGAAACTCCATGCTTTTTGTTCAATCCCAAACAATTTCTTTCCTTTAGTATGAATCTTCATGGTTTCATTTCAGTTGTTCCATGGTGCACAGCCCAAAACTCTGACCTAGACTGTGTTTCCCATGGAACAATACAGCAGCATCTATGACTTTGAAAGCCCTGCTTCAAATACTGCAGACCAAAGCACACCATGTTTCTAGTCCCAGGAACTTTTCCAGTCCCCTTTCCCTCTCTGCCTCTTCTCTGAACAAGCAGAATTAAGTGGGAGTTGTGTGTTTGGACAACTCAACATCAAAATATGATCCAAGAAGCCAAATGTGAGGTTCAGGTTCAGACACTTTCAGCTGTTTGTATTGATTGCAGGTGTCTAAAGTCCCATCACAGCCAGGAGGTTTCCTGTTGAGTGGTCACTGAAAATAAAAACAAATAGTACCTGCAACATATTTTTAATCATGACATTCAGCTCAAGTTCCTTAGTATGTATTATATTTGTGTGTGTTTGTATTTACTGTCTAATTTACTGAGCATAAGCATAGTGAACTCCATTAATTATTTCAATTTTATTTTTTTAAGCTCTTGGGAAAGCTAAGGAAAAAAGCAACCAGGTGGGAAGAGAAAACATACATGCCAAAGGATGTTCTGCATCCATGACAAAGAAAAGAAAACCCATAGAATATTCTTGGCACCTTCTGTCACTATGACAACAAAGACACAGACACAAAATTTGAAATGTAAATAGCAAAGGTTGAATTTGAGGCCTTGCACAAGTCATTAACAGGATGGACTTACAGCTTCGTCCTCCCATATGATTTTTGTTGCTTGTGGCCATATCCCCAGCACACATATTAGGACTAATTTATTTAGCTGACAAGGTCCAGACCTTGCAGCCTGAAGCTGTAGAGTTTTGTAGGACAGAAGCATCTTCAGAGTCCCAGATCTCTGGCCAGGGAATCTTCCTCCTTCCATTTAGACACTTGGGGCTACAGGCAGATCTGCCAGTCCTCCCAGTATCTTTAACAGCCATGGGACTGCTAACAAGAGACCTCATCTGAGTTGTTACCCTGAAAGGAAGGAAGGGAGGAGAGGAAAGAGGATCACATGCTCCACTTGTCAGATTTGTTTTATAGGCACCAGGAGTGGTGGAAGAGTCTGATTCTGTGCCAACAACACAGTAAATAACAGGACAGATTTTTCCATGTCCAGTTCCAGCATGGATATTTGCTAAATCAAAATATGGGAGATGCTTGCCCTGCAGATTTCCCCATACCTGCAGGAAACCACCTTCTGCCTTGTGACAGGCACTTAAGATTGCACTGCTTTTCCAGGCCCTTTCTGGAAGTTCTGCTGTGCAGGGTAGCTATGGCACATCAGCTGCACAAACTCTGCCTGCTTTTTGCTGCTAATGCTTTCCACAGTGTTGGTTCAATTAGAATGGAAAATCACAGGAAAATAAACATATTTCATAAGACCAGAAGAGTTTTTAATGTGCCCTTTTAAAGCCATGTAAATGAGAGGCTTTCTCCACATTGGCTATAGCTTCCCTTGGTCCCCACTCCTGTTGCTATGGGTTTCCTAGTACTTTCCAATGAGAAGGTCCCACCAAAGGATTCTCCTTTTATCACCTGATTCCCTGGAGATAGTGGTTGTTCTGGTTTATTCATTCCTCACACATCTTACAAGACTGGAGTGTATCTCCACTTTTTTTTCCAGTGACTGGTTAGGAGAATTATGGCAATAAATGATAGATTCCCCCGAATCCTGTGTGTCTTCACACAAGTAGTGACAAGAAGTCTCTCATTGGACCTCCTGGTTTTGAAATCCCAAGCCTGTACACTGTTTTTTGATTAAACTGAGTTCAAGGAGGGCACCAAAGAGCAGTTGGTGAGCAAAGCTTTTTCCTTGTAGCTAATGCTTTCTTCCTGTTCCTTGCATTTATTTGAGTGTCTTGTCCATTTGATTCCTGCCCAAGCCAGTTCCTTTCCCATTTGTTATGGAAACTGTGTTTCATCAAGGACTCTGCTGGACACAAAAAGAGTATCCAGCCATAACAAGCTGAATCTTCCACTGCACCCTTTGGACAAAATCTGATTTACTATAGGCTAAAAGGACTACCATGGCCTCTGCTGGTATTCCTAGCACATTCAGCTTGGATTTTGAGCCCTGGAGTAGCCCTGAAATCAGGAGTCCTTTCTAATCTTTATGAAGAGACTGGTGTTAATTTTACTGAGTTCTTAGGATTTGTATTAAAGTAAATATTTCATACCAGAGAAAGAAGACTTTCTGGAGATACTTTACACCATTAGAAAGCAAAGTATGACGGCAATAGTGTTCCCTGAACCTATGAGTCACGGTTGTTAATGTTCATGGTGTAATAAGAAGACAGGCTAGATTTTCTAGTAACATATTTTGCTCACATCTTGTAAAAACATGGAATTGTGCAGCTTACCAATGGGATTCTCTAAAGCCTTGACTCTTCCCAGTTTATTCACATTTTCACTACATTTACCACTAATAAATTTCTCAGCCCTGTGTTTTATTACACATATCTCTATTGCTCAGTTTGGGTTTTTTCTAGCCTGCTTTAATTTTAATCAGAATTGGTTTACAACATTCACTAATTATTGCTATAATTATTAAGAAAAGACTCATTGTCAATCTATGTAAAAAGAAAAAAAAATCCTCTTGCCTGTATATAGTTATTACTATTTTATTCTTGGTATGTTTCAAAAATTTCCCTAACTTACCCTGGAGAACTTCTGCAAATAACAGCTTTGAGTCTTAATTTTCTGTGTATTTTTTCTCAGTACATTACAGTGATTTTACAGACAGTTTCTGAAACAGTTCTAAAACAAGTTGTGGTTTAGACCAGTTGCCCAGTAAAGGTCTCAGATTTTTGATAGACCCAATTCATGTAATCTGTTCCTGAAAGCCAACTTGTTGTCATTTTGCAGCCCCTCCAGACTTCAGAAGTGGCAGAAACAGGTACAGCTGACACTAAGAAAATTTCATGCCATAGTGCCATAGTTAGTTCTGTGCTCACTTGAATTGTGTGCACATGGAATCACACGTGATAATGATTCCCTGTTTAGATTCCTTTGTACACCTCTTCTTACTCCTTAAAATTTAAAGTAGCAGAATCACAGAATGACTTCATTTGGGAAAAACCTCTGAGATCATGGAGTCCAGCCTGTGATCAAACACCACCTTGTCACCTAGACCATGGCACTGAGTGCCACATCCAATCTTTCCTTAAACATCTCCAGGACAGTGATTCCAACACCACCCTGGGCAGCCCATTCCAGTGTCTAATCACCCTTTCTGTGAAAACTTTTTTCCTAACGTCCAACCTAAACCTCCTCTGGCACAACTTGAGACTGTGTCTATGCTAGAGTGTTCTTCTGGACAATTTTGGCAACAGGCACAGGGCACTACATCAGGCGAAGTTAATTCCTGAACTAAAGGTCCTTCCTTCACTGAAAATTCTGTCTTCTGCCTTCCCAGGCAGACTTCTAAAACACAGCTCTGCCAGTGAGTCTCAAACATGTTGCAGAGTTTATCCATCCATGATCCTCAGCATTTGTGCAAGAAATGAGCAAGTTCCGCTCTCTGTCCTTGTTAGATCCTTCTGGTCTTTCTTGACCAAGCTTTTGTATGAGTTGAAAAAAGAGTCATCAAAACTAGCTCCATATTAATTTATAACACTTTCTCACTGACAGCACCAGAAATACCATGTACATGTGTGTGAAGGAGGTGCTCTGTGGTTACAGCCATATTACTTAATTGGTTTACAATTCCTAGTAATCTCACCCTACTCCTCATATTTAGGACAGATATTTTAAGATAATTCAATCTCTTTCCAACCCACTTTTACCTTCAGCAAAGCACACATTTGCTCTACTGACTTACTTTCTTTCATTATTAATTTCTTCAGACCTCCTAAATGCCATCTGTTCTTGACATTTGCTTGAAACTTAACTGCTTCCTGCTGAAATTTGCCCCAGCTTCTTAGCATTAGTCAAAACAAAAGTATTTTCCATGGAGCATAGAATACTTATAAAAGCCAACGTTGTATTAATGAATATATTTTACTTAATGTGGAAGAAAGAACATTTCTGAGTCTATTCATAATGAAAGTCTAGTCATAATACGATCTATTTCCTCCATAAACTCTGATACTACTAGCCAATGCAACTGTATCTTCCTTTGAGCAAAGCTTTCTGCAGAAATCCTGCTTGATCAATCAAATACTCAGCTCTTCAGTCCGACTTCTCACTGCTTGACTCCAGCCAGTGCCTAAGGTTCTGGTTTGACACACAACACAGCCGGCATCATAAAAGTCCAAAGCCCCATGTTTCCATAGCAAAAAAAGCAGGTCAGGAACTGTCCTTTGGCACAGGAGCCAGCTGGCACAGCAGGGCTTTCGCAGGCGCAGCTCAGCTCCTGCCTCCTGAAATCGGCCAGCTGCCCGCAGAGCCCGCTGTCCGCCGGGACAGAGCGGCCGCGGGGACACCGCCACCCGCCGCCCGCGCTGGGCTTCAGCCCCGAGCCCGAGCCGCGCTTCGTTACTCCTGTAACTGTGGCCGGAGCTGCGGGGAGAGAGATCAAAAAATGCCTGCAACACCAAACAGAACTGAAATCTAAATCGTATGTTTGATTGCTGCTACCCTTGTGCTTCAGAGACTTCTTTCAAAGCTATTTTTGACATATCTCCGAGTTAAGGCATCCTCTCTGTCATTAACTGGCCTTTTTCCCTGGACAACCAAGCAGATCTTTTCAACCAACACTGAAAATGTTCTTGTGAGGTACTGAAAAATGAAAAAAGGGTGATCCCTCTGAATCTGCTCGTTCTCTCTCCAGTCCCATTTTGTGATGAAGTGTCAGAGTCACTCTTTCCCATGGCATACTGGAGCACGGGACATCTCATGGAGATGCCGCACCGTGGCTCCTGCTAAGGTGACTTGGTTACCCACTTGCATCTCAGGTTGTGTTTGATCCACATTTTGGGTTAAGCTGCCCTAAGAAGCCGCTAGATACCAAAACCTTGGCTCTGTGAGCCATTCCTGACACTGCTCTGGGTCACTGGGCTTTAGGAAAGAGCATTTCAGGTTATTAAGGAGACAAGTGCACACAACATATCTCTCATCTGATGTACTTCTAAAAATCAGAAGCCTCTTGCTCAAGAAATAGGAAGTACATGAAATATGTACTAGTCCCACTTTGTCCTCAGCTCTGGAATATTTTCCCTGAAAACTTCAGTGTCTGAAACTTGCAGTTGTGTTATCAAGAACATAAACAACCACTGTTGCAGCAGGGATGGAGAAAGCATCATTGAAGACTTCTGACTGTGTGAGAGGAGAGGGGATTGGGAAAGCCCGTGGCCAGCTAGGGACACACTCGGGTGCTTCTCATGAACCACGCATCTCTGCAGCTCCCCTTCTCACATGCAGCACACAAAAGCACATGATGTGCATTGTTTTGCTTTAAAACAAGGTTTTAATGCTTGGAGGTACCTGAATAAAAAAGGTTGTTGGTTGGCTTGTTGCTTTTTTTCCCCCCTCTTTTTATAATGGGAGAACAAATCCACTTCCAACTGTTCAATTATCCAATCAAGATGTAAACACAAAAAGTGCTGTTACCTTCATGTACACATTCCAATAAAATCAAAACAAAACATTGGGAGCCAAACACTGAAACACCAGGAATGTTAGAATTGAGGATACAAGACTTCACCTGGCACAGAGTTTACCTCTGCTACTACAGTAGCACGGAATTGTTTAGGTTGGAAAGGACCTCAAGACCATCAAGTCCAACCCTTGACACAGCACTGCTATTAAACCACGTCCTTAAGTGCCACAGTTCCCGAAAGATGAGGCGATACTCCTACAGGTAGCAACAGCTCTCCACTGTGGAAATAACCACTTTTCACTGAAGAAGGCACGCAAATCGCCCCACTCCAACAGCCCCTCCCTACCCGGGGAGCACCTGCCCTTTGTAGCCCGCGGTGAGGAGGCGGCGGTGCTTCCCCAGCCCTTACAGGTGCTCGAGGCGAGCGCGGCCGCATCCCCAGGCAGGGGCGAGCGCTCCGCTCCCTTCCCTCGCCCCGCCACACAAAGGGGCCCCCGGCCGCCTCCCGCGGAGCACACACGGGGCGGGGGATGCCGGTGCCGGGGCGAGGATGGGAGCCCGGACAAAAGGCAGCCCCTCTCCGCCGCCTCCCCGCCCGCGGGNGTCACGGCCGCGCGGGTCGGGTCGGGGCCGCGCCGCGCTCGCCGGCGCTCCTCGGCGCGGGTCCGGCGGCGGCGTTCTCTGCCTTCCTCCCCGGTTTGCCGCCTCAGTTTCGGCGCGATAGGTCCGGGCTGGGGGAGGAAGCCAAACAAAGGCAAGCACGGTAACCTGCCTGCAAGCGAGCGGACAAATAAAAACCGGGCGCTCAGCGCGGGATGCTCTCTCCTCCCGGGGCTGCCCCTGCCCTGCGGTGATGCGAGCAGGGCTTGTGCTCTGGGGGTGCTTCCCCGAGTTACATCCCCGAACTGGAGAAACAAAGCGGTCCTTCGGTATGAAGAAGGTGTTCTGGATGCGGGGTGTTGCTGGCTGGTGCTACCTGCAATGGTTAATCACAGGGACTATAAAAGAGGATGTTTCTGCCGCTTGTGGTGTTTATTTACCTTTTGTGTTTCACTGAGGCTGGACTATTAAAATAAATTTGCCAGCTGTATTTGTAGGTTTGTTGGTGGTTTTGTTGTTTTGGGTTTGTTGGCTTTTTTGGTTTTGTTTTTTTCACTTCTGTTTCTTTTGTATCTACAAAAGGAAGGAGACTTAAGTGTTTGTAATCTAAAAACAAGAAAAAAAGGTTTATTTAAAGATATTTTTAGCCAAAAACCTTGAAAAGGAATTTAAAACTTTATCTTGATAGACTTGGCAATGGCTACTGCTTATTTGCTCTTGCAAGCCCTTTATTTCCTTTATACAGAATTAGTGATTTCAAAATGACTGAGAATGTGAATAGCAAAGAAATAGAAAACTCAGAAAGCAAATAAATAGGAGACAAATTTGTTTTCTAAAAGATATTCTGTAGATTGCCTTTTTATGATAATCATAATAGCTTTTTGGAGTTTATTAGTACAAACAGAGCTTTTCTGGCTTGGGGAGTGGAACAGTCAGTTCAACGTTCAGTAGCAGGGTCTGTGTTTACTTACCCTGTGTAAGTTTAGTTAGCATGTTGAAAGAGAAATAATTCTATTCTAAACAGAAGTAAATGTCATTTTAGTGGGAGGGGGATAAGAAAACGATTTGATGTGGACCCTAATTTGAGAAGGTGCTAAAGCACATGTCTAATAAAGGCACAGTGGTAGAGTGGAGAATTGAGCACTGTTGTTGTACTTGATGTTGCGTGTCCTTTCCTGTGTTTTGGCCTGGCTCCTACCACACAACTCTCTCACCCATTCTTAGCCCTTCTGTAGGGAGCTCTGGGTCACATGCACGTGATTTTTTTTTTTCTGTTGAACTTTGCAATTCTTGGGTTTCAGATGGCTTCCAGAAGTGATATGCTTCACTGATTTGGGACTGGACTGTACAAAAGTAATTAAGGAAGTTGCATGGAAAGGCCTTTTTTTTTTTCTTTTTTTTTGATGATGGAGGTCTATAAAATCAGTGTTGAAGGCAGCCACCTGTGTGCACTGTTGAGGCTTTGCAGGAGCTTCAAAATAGCTACCAGATTTAACCGTCTTCAAACATACATCTACTTGAACTTCAAACCCAGGGCTCCTTTCACAATTAAAGTTGCCAGTTGCCATTTCTAACAAAATTACACTGTTGGATAAATCTATAACAACTTATTGTATTCATCATGGTTACTTAACAGGAAATTAAATCCACGTAGATCGGAAGAGAACTTGCCTCTTCTTTCCTGCAGCATTACCTCCACCATGCACTTAGGCTCAGCAAATTCTGCAGGCACAGGACACTGGCAGTGCTCTCCATCTCTGGCAGGCAGTTGGGAAAGGTTTCTTGAGCCTTAGGAAACCTCAGCTGTGCCTTTTTTGCCTCTGTGTGTGCGATGGTGAAAGTCTGAATGCTGAAGCTACAAGTCTTGAGGGTTTTCTTGGTGGGTTATTGCAAAATGCTTTTGATCTGCCACAAGCTGGGGCTGGGGTGGGGGGAGGAGGAAGAGAAGGGACGTGTGGAGTAGATGTTCTGTGAGCCCTTTGAAACTGGACACCTATTATATGTTTGTCAGCAAGCCAGGGGTAAGAAGTGACCCAAGTGATCTCTCCGGGACCTGAGTCCCCTCAGCTGAGCAAAGCACGTACGCCTGTTTTACGGTCACTGAACAAAGGCACTCTCCTTGGAGCTTCCTGCAGAGAAAGGTCTCAGATGTTCCCAGTTCTGATTTCGAGAGAAACCTCTAATATTGCAGTGCTGCTTCCCACCATAAATAAATTAAACCCCAGAATGTGCCATGGCTCGCTGACCTTCAGAAAGTAGCACGTGTTTTTCTTCTTTCGGCTGAATTAGTCCAGGAGTTGGGATTTGTGTGCTTGGCCACAGGTACCTCTGAGCTAAACAAATGGGTTCGTGTGGTGTCACACAGGTACCTCTGAGCTAAACAAATGGGTTTGTGTGGTGTCACACAGGTACCTCTGAGCTAAACAAATGGGTTTGTGTGGTGTCCTCATGCTGGTGGGCAGCATCCTGTGTTTGTCATGGCTTTGTGCATGGAATAATGCACTGGGGAGATGGGAGTTTGGGTCCATCATGACAACCACTTGAACAAGGGGAGATTTATCAGCCTCTTGAAATAAGGGGTCAACTACAAACCCACCTCGTTCTCCACAGAGAACTGCACAGCACTATCAGCTTCTATTGTGATTCAGGCTTAATCTAAAAATGAAACCTGGCTTTGTCATTTTCTGGGGTCTTGGAAAAAATCTCTGAAATGTGATCCGAGTGAAAATAGACCAAGTGAACTCTTCTGGAGAAGGATAAGCTGCTCTCCATGCTGCTTTAGAGGACACCATGTTCAGGCCAGTATTTTATTTGACGTGTCATGGATGGAAGGAGAAATGAGTGGGAAAGAAAGCTGGTGTGTGGGGGCAGTATGAGGGGGCAGGAGGAGAAGTTTAGATATCTAGTTCCAAAAGCTCAGTTTTCAGGAATGTAGGTGGTTTGGTGGGAGTTTTAAAGACTAAGAAAATTGTGCTTTAGCTAATAATGATATCTAGGCAACTGGAAGTCTATAATATAGAGGTTTTCTCACATTTACATTAACACTCCTCAAACCCTGACTTTTCTTTGGTTATATTCACTGAAAATATGGAAGCCTTGCATTCAGCATTAGGCATTTGTACAGAACAAACAACAAGCCACTTTTCAAATTCCATGCTGTATACAAGCTGAGGGCCCCTGTTTTCTCCTGTGGTGGGTGCAGAGGGGAAACATGGCATGTATAAGGTCCAGGTTTCTGAAGAACATGAGATACAGCTCAGGTGAGGATGCTTACAGCCAGTTGCTTTGTCCATACCTCATTTCATTCCTGCATGGGGCTGTTTTTCCTTGTGCTGTGATGGCCCTTGGATAGCTTGGTGTGTGCTGGGCCTGTAGCTCTGAAAAGGAAGAGAATTTGGCCGAGTACTTGAAGCTGTTCCTGTACCTGCTCTGTACCAGAGCAGAGTGGTTGCAGTCAGGGAGTAGGGAAGGTTGCTCAAGTCTTGGGAACTCAGCTACCCTCTGTCATCTTAGGTTTATCTTTTTATTGTTTCTGTTAGAGGTCTTAGAATATAATGCACAATTCTGAGTTGACTAACAAAAGATGAACTTCTTATGCCTGTCTACCCCAAAAGGAGGAAGGAAGACAGCTGAGTGACTTCATTCAACCTTGTAAGCATTCCTCAAAGAAGTGGCTACCTATAGGATGAAAAGTGGAATAAATAAGAAAAACTTCTCTTATGAAACACATTTGACTTTTTTTCCTCTGTAGAGGCCTCAGGTTAGCTCTTGCTAAATAGTCTTGCATTTTCTTTGAAATTAGTATTTTCTACGTAAGTCTGTTAATGACTTTAATGCTTTGTGAAAGGCTTTTAAATACAAAATGGGACCCTTTATCTTGAAGGACTACTTAGTATTCAAGTTAAATGTTGATCACAATACAACTCCAAATGAGAAAAAAACTTAGTCTTTAAATTGATTTTGACTTAAAACATATGAAGGTATTCTACATGCCCTAGAGAGAGATGAGAACAGGGCTTTGTTGCTGCTGCTTTTTCCTCTTCATCTTTCTGAACAAAATGTGAAAGGACTGGGAGAAGGGCAGGAGTAGAAATACAATATCTCTTCAGGAAGAACTTGAGTCATTTAATGGACTTACTGAAATCCTAAAGCGTCTTGTTGTTTTTATTCCACGACTCATTCTTTGTGTCACTCTGTCAGTGCTGTGTACAAAAGGGGGACTTTTCATTGTACAGACCTGGGTTCATCTGCAGTTGCCTTGGACTCTCTGGGGCTGGTGAGCCTCAGAGGATGCACAGCTCTCTTACTGCAGGGAATGATGAAGTCATGTGGGACAAGTAGGTTCTTAATGTAGACATCTCAGTTTCGTGTCTGATCTTGGATGGGAGGAACCTATAAAGTGTGTCTGATGCATTTTGCACTTTCCCCTTGCACTGGGAGATGGGAACAATGGCTGGCCAGCATTGCAAAGCATAAAAATTGGGAAGAATGCTGCAGACAGGTACATGCACCTGAAATGAGATTCTCGTCAGAGCAGTATTGACAGGTTTAAATACCATGCAGTGTATTTTAATTCTAAAGTAAAGAGATACTATTATACAGATACTGGTATCCAGTTCAGTCCAATTCTCCTGCAGAGACCTGCAGGATACATGAATGAGCTCTTACATCATCATCTGGACTCTGCATCTCTGTTGATGTGGGTGTACTGAGCTTGGTGAATTACTAAGTTTAAGCCTGCTATCCAAGCTGGATATTAAACACTTTTCCTTTAAGGGCATTGGCATAAAGTGTCATCATGTATATGGAAAATAAATGTGTGAAATCTTAGTAGGTGCTAAATTAGGAGCAGTTTTCCCCACACAAATAACATTTTATTTCTCAGTGACTTAAATGGAGCAATGATGAAAGCATGGTAAAGTGCTGCACTGATTAGATGCTGAGGGAGGTAATTCACAGGACAATCCGAAAATATTGGACAAATGGTCTTAGAAGTGAGATTTTTTAAATGTTTGTGTTACATCTGACTAGAAATAATGCCCTTCACCAGGGAAATGGCTGAAGAAATTTCATCATGTGGCAGCAACAGTGATCCAATAACTGCATGGATTCAGGGTGATGGGGACCCTGGGAGCTGGGTTTAACTGCCTTGGTGAAGTGGATTTAAGTTTCTGAGATAACTGTCTGCCTTATGTAATCTGGTTACATTTGAAGATAATAATTAACTACTGCCTTTGCAATGTTATTCTTGAATTAAAGGGGGATTTTGGTTGGAAAACTGAAGTACATTCAGTGAAGTGTGCGTGCAAAGTGATTGAAATAGGACTCTTGCTTTCAAAAGTTTCTTTTGTCTGAATTTCATAAACAATGTTTCAGGAAATGTTTGCAGCTTAATTAAGAAGCAATGTGGAGTTAAGGATTAAGGACATTAAGAATATTATTACTTATGTGCAGCTCTTGGGCTCACAGGTAGAGAGGCCCTGGCTGCAGTGAAGTCTACCAGTGCCTTTTCATTCTGACAAATTAATCCAAATTCTGCCTCTGCTTCTTTTTGGCTATTTCACCCACTTTGATGTCTGCAATCTAGTTTAAAGCAAGCAGGAAAAACTCAAAACTCTAAAGCAGTATTGGTTCTAGCACATGAAACTGAGGTTTGGGAGCCGTTGCTCAGACCTGTAAATGTCAAAAGGAGATTTCAGTCTTGGGGTTTTTTCTTGGTGTGTTAGCCTAGTTTTATGCTGGCTGAGGGTGTGAGTTTATCTTTGTATGTTTTGAAATAAAAATTGTGTCTGCAGGGTCACTGCAGTGATCCAGGTGGAGATATATCCATCAGGGTGCTTTGACTATTTGGAACATCTTGTATTAGCCCATAAACAAAAAAAAAAAAAAGGTTGGGGTTGCTTGGGATTTCTTTTTTCCTCTCTTTTTTATGTTTTGCTTTTTCTAGGCAATCTTGGTTAAGTAGTTTCATGAATGTGCAAGCTGCCTCTCTTCATGGAAGTGTGACAGACATATACAGTGATTACCTTTCTGCCCTCTTGTATTTTTTCCCCAACTTCTTTGCCCCTGCTATGTTTTCTTAAGACGTAAGTTCACATTATTGCTCTTAAAATCAAGATAATCAGTGGATCAGAAAATAAATAAGGATTATGGTAATAAATTAAATGCATGTCTTTAATTGCATGTTTGTATATAATTATTTCTGCTAATCTTCAGGAGTTTCTATTCCTTAAAGAAAGGCAATAAATTAAAAAAGTTATTCCTAAATTAATTTGCTGACTCTTGAAGTATATATCCAGCTGCTTTTTGGTTCACCTTGAACAGGAGCAGGGAGAAAAACTGCTGGAAGTTTCTGGCATTCTTGTCTCCTGCAGAGAACACTTCCCCATCTCTGCCCCAATTCTTGGGGTAAAAAATTCTGGACTGAAGAACTTTAACTTTGCTAAGTGGCTTTAAGAATAAAAATCTATTTAATATGTCAGATATAACAAGGGTAATTGAAAGAATTTTCTCTGCTCCCACTGAATTAAAAAAAAAAAAGAATTGCTATGAATTGCTTTTTTTTAATTAAACTCCCTGTGCTGTTTAGGTACCTGCATGTGCACACTTGTGCCTCTTGTAGCACATGGCATGCCAGACAGTTGTAGAGGCAGAAGCAGCTTAAAACTGTGTCCTATTTGCTACATACATTATTTACCAGCAGAATGTGCATTAGAACAGCTGGAAGTGTTTGCCACTTTCTGTGTGTCAAGGAGGATGTGTGCAATGAACCCATCCAGTTCAGCAGCTGTAGGAGTTGTTGAGCAATTTGCTTTTAACACCATTACCCATCCTCTGACAAACACTGCAAAGCCTCAAAGTCTGGAAATAGGCAAAGAGAACTGAGGAAATGGCAGTATCTTGGCTAAAATAAAACAAAATTGCTCTCTCTAAACGGGGGAGAAGATGCACCTTGCTGTAATACTTGAAGGGTGTTTTATCTGGAAATCTTCTCTTCTGTTGAAGCACTGTAGTTAAGTGCCAGAGAGAGTGCTTTATTCTTCATGGGTGATTCCTGGGGGATCTGGTGCTAAATAGTGAGAGTGTCTTTTTTTGCCTCTTTTTAACTGACAATTCTTTTATATTAAAAAAGCTTTTTAAATGGGGTTTACTTTGTTCAAGTCTATAAAACTTCAGATGTAGTACAGAGTATGCAGCCTGATGTCATTGCTAACATCCATGATCTGGGAGTGATGCTTTTGCTCAATCAGCAGCTAGAAACAGATACACTAAAAACACTTGGATTTTGATGCTTGCAGGACAAATGAAGATTGTGCATCTGTTTCTTACCTAAAAACCATTAAATTTGCCCAGGGAGATGCATATCTCCCCTACTTGAGCCTGGTGTTTTCCAGATGAACTTGGAAAAACCTGCCAGGTCCCTTTGTGCTTGGAGATTCAGACCATTATTTTTCTTGCCTATATTCCTTCTGGTGGAGAGTGGGAACAAACACATCTCTGGATGTGGTGTCATTTCCTGAAGAGCACAGGAGAAGCAGGGACAGGTATCCTGGGAAGAATATAGGGATGCATCCAGTTGTAGGGTTGTGGTGAGGGAGGCCAAGGTGAAACTGGAGCTGAACTTGGCAAGGGATGCAAAGAGTAAGGAGAAGGGCTTCTACTGCTATGTCAGCCAAAAAAAAGGAAAGCCAAAGAAAGTGCCCCCCTGCTGAAAAGCAAGGCTGGCAAGCTGGTAATGGGGTTGAGGAGAAGGCTGAGGTGCTCAGGCCTCACTGGCAGCCTCTCTTCCCATGTTTCTCGAGTTCATGAACTGCAGGATGGGGACCAGGAGAGCAAAGTTTCTCCCGCTGAAGGGTAAGATCAGATTTGTGCCACCTGAGGGACTCAAATGTCTGGGACCTGATGAGATGCATCCCAGAGTCCTGAGGGAACTGTGTGATGTTGCTGTCAAGCCATTCTGCATGATTTGGAAAGTCTTGGCAATTGGGTGAAGTCCCAGGTGACTGGAAAAAGGAAGACATTGTACCCACCTTTGAAAAGTGTAGAAAGGAGGACCCTGGGAGCTGCTGACCTGTCATACTCCCCTCTGTGCCTGGAAAGATTGAGGATCCTCCTGGAAGCTCTGCTAAGGCACACAGAGGACAGGGAGGTGATTAGGGACAGCCAGTATGACTTCACCCAGGGCAAGCCCTGCCTGACCAACCTAGTGGCCATCTGTGAGGGAGTGGCCACATCCATCAGGATGACAGGAGAAGGGTGTCATTTATCTGGACTTCTGGAAAGCCTCTGACNAGATGCATCCCAGAGTCCTGAGGGAACTGTGTGATGTTGCTGTCAAGCCATTCTGCATGATTTGGAAAGTCTTGGCAATTGGGTGAAGTCCCAGGTGACTGGAAAAAGGAAGACATTGTACCCACCTTTGAAAAGTGTAGAAAGGAGGACCCTGGGAGCTGCTGACCTGTCATACTCCCCTCTGTGCCTGGAAAGATTGAGGATCCTCCTGGAAGCTCTGCTAAGGCACACAGAGGACAGGGAGGTGATTAGGGACAGCCAGTATGACTTCACCCAGGGCAAGCCCTGCCTGACCAACCTAGTGGCCATCTGTGAGGGAGTGGCCACATCCATCAGGATGACAGGAGAAGGGTGTCATTTATCTGGACTTCTGGAAAGCCTCTGACATGGTGCCCCACGAGATTCTTCTCTCTAAACTGCAGAGAGGTGGATTTGATGGTGGACTGTTCAGTGGATGAGGAATTGGTTGGATGGTCATACACAGAGGGTGGTGTCAGTGGCTCAGAGTCCTGATGGACAGCAGTGACAAGTAATGTCCCTCAGGAGTCCATACTGGGACCAGGGTTATTTAACATCTTCCCTAATGACAAAGGGATTGAGTGCACCCCTTGAAAGTTTGCAGATGACAAAGCTGAGTGTTGCTGTTGACACATCTGAAGGACTGGATGCCATCCAGAGGGACCTGGACAAGCTCAAGAAATGGGATCCTGGGAATCTCATGTGGTTTAACAAGGCCAAAGGCAAAACACTGCACCTGGGTGAGGGCAACACCTGGTATCAGTCTGGGCTGGGGAATGAACAGCTCAAGGGCAGCCCTGTTGAGAAGGACTTGGGGGTGCTCATGGGTGAGACAGTGTCCAGGTGCCATGTGCACCTGCAGCCCAAAAGACAATTGAATCCTGGGCCACCNCCTGATGGACAGCAGTGACAAGTAATGTCCCTCAGGAGTCCATACTGGGACCAGGGTTATTTAACATCTTCCCTAATGACAAAGGGATTGAGTGCACCCCTTGAAAGTTTGCAGATGACAAAGCTGAGTGTTGCTGTTGACACATCTGAAGGACTGGATGCCATCCAGAGGGACCTGGACAAGCTCAAGAAATGGGATCCTGGGAATCTCATGTGGTTTAACAAGGCCAAAGGCAAAACACTGCACCTGGGTGAGGGCAACACCTGGTATCAGTCTGGGCTGGGGAATGAACAGCTCAAGGGCAGCCCTGTTGAGAAGGACTTGGGGGTGCTCATGGGTGAGACAGTGTCCAGGTGCCATGTGCACCTGCAGCCCAAAAGACAATTGAATCCTGGGCCACCTCAAAAGCAGTGTGGGCAGCAAGTTGAGGGAGGGCATTCTGCCCTTCTCTCTGGTGAGACCCCACCTGGAGAGCTTCATCCAGCTCTGGGCTCCCCAACATAAGGAAGATGTGGGCATGCTGAAGTGAGTCCAGAGGAGGGCCATGAAGATGGTCACAGAGCACGTCTCCTGGGAAGACAGGCTGAGATGGTTGGGGTTGGTCAGTCTGGAGTGGAGAAGGCTCCAGGGAGACCTTACAGCACCTTTCAGTACCTAAGGGAGCCTGTGGGAAATCTGGAGAGGGACTTTCTACAAGGGCATGTGGAGATAGAACAAGGGATCATATTTTTTAACTGAAGGAGGGTTGATTTTAGATTAGATGTAAGAAAGGAGGGGNGCAGCAAGTTGAGGGAGGGCATTCTGCCCTTCTCTCTGGTGAGACCCCACCTGGAGAGCTTCATCCAGCTCTGGGCTCCCCAACATAAGGAAGATGTGGGCATGCTGAAGTGAGTCCAGAGGAGGGCCATGAAGATGGTCACAGAGCACGTCTCCTGGGAAGACAGGCTGAGATGGTTGGGGTTGGTCAGTCTGGAGTGGAGAAGGCTCCAGGGAGACCTTACAGCACCTTTCAGTACCTAAGGGAGCCTGTGGGAAATCTGGAGAGGGACTTTCTACAAGGGCATGTGGAGATAGAACAAGGGATCATATTTTTTAACTGAAGGAGGGTTGATTTTAGATTAGATGTAAGAAAGGAGGGGCTTTTTGGTTTGTTGTTTTGGTTTTTGTTTGGTTTTTTTTTTGTTTTTTACAATGGAGCAGTGAGACACTGGAACAGGTTGCCCAGAGAAGTGGCAGATGTCCCATCCCTGGAAACATTCAAGGTCAGGTTGGACAGAGTTCTGAGCAACCTGATTGAGTTTATCATTGCAGGAGGATTGGACTTTGTGACTTTTAGAAGTCCCTTCCACACCAAACTGTTCAATGGTTCAACTTTGCAGAGTTCCCAGCTACATTTTAACAACAATTAAGTATTTGGCAAGATCAAGATATTTCCTTAAGTTGTCAAAATCTGTGACAGTTTATGCTGTTTTAGTTGTTAGTTCAAGAAGTTTAAAAAGGGAGTTTTGTTTGTTTCAATAAAACAACCCCCCTGTGTTCTCTGGCCTAAACTGAGAAGCTTGCAGGTGTTCAGGGTTGTGCCTGCTCTCTCCCCTGCAAACACATCCAATAAACCTGGTAATTTCTAACTCCCTCTAGGCTAAGGGAATTGTAGCCCCTTTCTTCTGCTCAGCAAGAGGGACCTGGATGCCATGTCAGAAACCAAAGCATCTCCTCTTCCTCCCAGATTTCAAGTGTCAAGGTTTCATTCAGTTAATTTGTTTATGAAAACTTCGAGCTGTAATTTCAGCCTCCCATATAATGGCAATCATAGTATCTTGTCCTTTTTTATAATTTTTTTTTCCTTCCACTTTTTGCACAACCCATGTTCTGGTGTGTTCTTTCACCCAGTTGAACCTGGTTTTAGAAGTTGCTTATAAGATAAGTATTGATTTGTTCTGCTGAAAATACAGAGTGATATTGATTTTTTTTTTCCTTTATGGAGATCAAATGTGATTAGATATTTGTATACTGTTTTTTTTCTTTGTTTTTTTTTTTTTTTTCTTTTATATTAGCTTCCTGACCTATGATATAAGCATTTTGAGAAACTGCAGGGAACTCAAACTTTTTACTTTGGCTACTATACCATGGATGGCTATTGTAAAGTGCATATTTTTCCTTCAAATAAAATCAAATATATGATAATCTGTATGTAATTGTTATCCTTATAATTTGAGCCTCTTCTTTCATGTAGCCAGGTTTTTGCCTTGTGTTTTGCAGAAAATGATTTTCTGTTTGTTTTCCTATTTCAGAAATCAGCTCACAGAGTTTTCATGTCTGACCTATGGTATCGGGCCCTGATCCTGTGCAAAGAAACTGGAAGCTGCAACTGCTTTGCAACAGCCAGCCAGCCTAATGAAGAGAAAGAAGAAGATACCAACCATCAGGTTGTGGTGTCAGATACCATGCAGCTTGTGCAGGACAAGCAGGAGGTGACAGAAATCACGGCAGGTGAGAAAAACACAGCGTATCTTGAAGCTAGCTGGCTGCCAGGCTGTTAAGAAGAGGACTGATGGTTTCAGGAGTTTCAGCATTTGTAGCTCATCTCTAACAATGAGAGTAGGGCAGGAAGCCCAAGGAGAGGAGTAGCTGAGTACTCACGTGGAGGGGGCTGATGTGGCCATGAAAACAAATGTTTAATAGCAGCCAGTGAAAACCTGTGCTCAGGGGACTGGTGCTTGTTATAACAAATTAAAATATTCCCATAAGTTAATCATTTAGCAAAAAATAGCCATCCCAGAGAAACCTGACCTACCTTCCTACAGTTTTAAAATCATAGTTTTGAGAAACTGCTGAGGAGCAAGTAAAAAATACCTGTGCACCATATCACATTATTTTTGTAGCTTTGGACCATAAGCAGAAAACTGTAGTGTGTGCTAGTTTAGTTACTGGGAATAAGAATACATGTTTTTTAACTGTACCATCTGATCTTACATTTACCCATGAGGAAGCTGTCACATAGTTCATATATGAATGGAACCTTTGCCTGGGTCCTAGTGCAGATGGACTGTAATTTTATAATTTGATTAACAGTTGCATCTGATGGCACTTGGTCTTTATTAACACATTTTCATTTCATTTTGAAAAATGTTATTATGAAGCCTCCTAGGTAATTAAAAAATACCTGAATATATTTATGCAAACCTCTCTAAGCTGGAAAGGTGTTCCAAAACAGGAAAGATGGAATTCACTAAAATACAGTTTTGCATTTAATACACAATTATAAAACAGGATATGACTCCTTTGTCCTAAAAGAAAAAAAGCTCATTCTTTCAGCTGGAATGAACTAATGATGGTGCTACTGCAGAATGATTCATATTCTGCTCTGACCTAACAGGAAGTTCTGATTACTCTAATCATTCTGCTTTTGTACCAGTGACGTCTCAGCCAGAATGAGATTTCTTTTGAAGGTAACAAGGAAAAATGCAAAAAATCCCTGCAGTAATTCCAGAGGATGATGTCAGGGTCAATCAGATATGATTTCTGTGGAAGTAAGGCGTGGGTATCTTGCCTACAAGAGAAATCTGAAGGGAAATCTCACATATTCTGACTTTCCAGTAGAGATCTGTGCTAGTTATGAAAGAAGGTGACTATCTGCTTGTTTCAATTTTCTTGTTGTCCATAACTAGTAGAGTAAGAGCAAGGAAATGTGAACTTGATTCCTGTAGTGAACACTTAGACCCAGTTGGGGCAATTGTTGAACAGACTGCTGAAGAGTTTGTGCAGTCTCTAGCTTGTTCTTAATGAAATCTCTAGTGAAACAAACCACTGCTAGAGGTGAGCTGGGTGAAACACCTCAGTGCTTTAAGCCAGGCTAAGAGGATTGTGCTTCTGTGGTAGAAGAAGGAGCAAAGAAGTCCTGGGAAGGCAGGCCTGGAGTAGGAAGTCAAAGGAAAGGTAGTTCTGTGACACCTGGAGAGTTTCAAATGGGACATTGCTACCTCCCCTCCCCTGAAGTTCAGGGCAGAGCTGTGTTGGCTTCAAAGTTGTGTGTGTATTCTCTGCTGAAGTGGCAGAGAGTCAGTGGTTCATCGACAAAGGAAGCTTGGGAAACTGCAGGGATTGAAATGAAAACAGTGAGGGCAGGCAGGGGCTGAGTGTAGGGATGTACTCCACAGGCATGAGTGTGTGCCTGCACAATATCCTGCACATTCTTGACTGTGCAGATTTCATCTTTTAGCAGTGGATGCTGCCCTTCTATCACTGCACTGTATGTGAAAGGGGCATGAGGTTTCGTGAGAGAAGTTCTGGACTAAGCTTCCTGGCCTGAGAAGTAGCAGATTTTTCACTGGGGGTTACATCCATGTCTGGCATGACAGCTGAATTGCAAGCCATTAAGTGAAACTGCAAAGCACCTGATGATACTCTTTACCCCTGGTAAAAGTGGGGCTTAGTTTTCAAAATAAGGTATTTTTGTTTTCTTTTGACTTGAAGACAACAGTGTGTAAGCTGGGAAAGGAGCTTATCCAGAACTAGACAGAGACTACACGAGAAATTTTGGGGCAGAAAATTTCCTGCTGAAATTCATGAACTTTACAGGTAAATGAAGTATGAAAGGTTTTCTGTGCCATAATTAATAGTGTTGTTGTTAGTATTGAGGATTGAATTGTTTGTGGACATTTTATTTGGGTTTGATTTTTAACAAGTCATTGCTCTTAATTCATGCAATTTGTATGTTAAGATTTTCTGACTTTATCAAGGGACTGCTAAAAAGAGTCTGCTCTGAAAAGAACTACAGTGGCAAAAGAACCATGGTGAACATTTAAAATGAGAAGATCTTTTGCTCTGGTTTTAATAATTATTCAAGTATTTTTTCTGTTGGTAAAGGGAGTTGTAGTGCTGTGTTCTTTGAAACTAATCCTTACAGTCTTCTAGTGGGAAAAGGCAGAAAGAGAGATTCTGGCATGGAAGACAATGTTGGAGTCTTCTCCCTTGTCTGTTTTTGACTTCTGAAAGCAAATGTGAGGGGTGTTAGTCTCCCATGCAGACTAATAATACTGTGTGATGGAGAGCATCTTTCTGCTCTTATTTAAACCATATGCTGCTGCTGCTGAAGTTTTAATTCCCTCCCCCTCCCCAGGAGCTCATCTGCTGTGCTATTGATACCATATTGACAGCAATATTTTTACTGCAGTGTCTTCCTAGAAGTTATAATTAAGCTCAGATCTTCATCAGGTTTGTAAGTGTACACACAGAGAGAAGATAAACTGTAAACTGCATCTTGAAGGCTTTGAGAGTGAGCTCAAGAGAGAGAGATGAACCAGCACGCAAAATTCAGCCCCAGGCAGAGCACAAGTGAGATAGAAACATGATAATAATAGACCAACTTGTGTGTACTCTTGCCTCAGTTCAGATGGTGTCTGTAATTCAGCCTTCCTTCTCCGGTCTTCAGCAGAGCCTGAAAAACGGAAAGATTCTGGAAATGAATGGAGGCATGGAAGAGAATCAGAGTTTTTACAAATAATAATAATAATTAAAATAAAAATCCAGTATTTCTGTATTTTCTCAGTGCCAGTTGTGTTGTTCTATGTGGCATTGGATTTGAGGAAAGATGTGCTTGAAGGCCTATTTACATACAACAATTCTTTTCTTTTTTTTCTCTAGTGATCATCCCATTCAAATGGCTGATACATTTGCTTTAATTGTTTGGATTTTTTTTTTGCCCTGTTCAGTTCAGGTCTGTTTGGAATGTAACCTTCTCATGCAGTTTTTTTTAGCCCTCTGCCATGATGCAGTTGGGAAGCAGAGGAAACTTTTTGTGGTCTCAAGATTTGGTAGTGTTACATTTTGGGAGCTGTAAGTTGCTGATGTAGTAGGAAACAGCCATGAGGGTGCTACAGTCAAAGCTTTTATAAAAGTAAGAGACTGTCATGATTCTGCCCAGGTTTTGAAGAATCCAAGAATACAGGTGACAACTGACTAAGGTCTGAAGTCTCCTCGATCCAAACTTACCTGAGATGACATACTTAGGGAGTAGGAAAAAACTTCTTAATGATTTAAAATTATCAAATGTGTGTAATTTTATCATTTTACCTGATTTTTGGCATTTTAGCATCTGAAGTTACAAGGCAGCTGAAAAGACAGCAAAGTGACTGTGATGTGCCAGGTCTTACACTTGTAACAGTGCTGCAAAGCACAATTTCAGCTGTTGCACTCACAGGCCCTTGAAATGCTCATCTGTTAACTCATGCTCTTTGAAAGAAATGTGCGTGGTATCATCTCAAAATGTTAAATTGCCTTGTTTTCCATACATAAACACCTTTTTAGGTACTGCTCAGTGGCATTACTGAAGGTGACAGCTTTATCTGAATTATATACATCTGCAACACCACTGGAACAGGATGCTCAGGTTACATTATCAAGAGCACTGGTGACTCATCACCTGCATCAGAAGAGGGAAAAAACAACATTTCTCTTAAACACTTGTACATCTAGTAACATCAGTTATATTCAGAACCCACAGCACAACTTCAGTTACAGGTATTAGCCCTTTTCTTCTACTAGTCAGAATTGTATAAATACAAGATTTCAAAAGTAATGTACAAGGGAAACATTGTAGGTATTCATTGTTATAATAATTATACTGTTTCAAATTAAGTGACTTTTAAGAAAAAAACAGTTATTGCTCTTTGGATCGAGTCCTTTCTGTTCTGTGACAGTGTACAAAGACAACCTTTAAAAATCTTAATTAAGAACTAAGAAACTGAAAACTGTCTCTTAGAAGCTGCTTTTATTGGCAGCTAGAAGAGTGCCATTGCATTTTTGGGGAGAAGTCTTTCATTTATTCAATATATTTAGGAAGTTCCTTGATTCTTGGAGATGTTTCATATTCTCCAAGAATCTTTATCAGATTCAATGTCTTAGGAGAAGTTTAACTTTAATTGGCAAAGTTGTGTACATTGCAGCATGCTTCCAGTAACAACTTGATGAGAAGTTTCTCTTCAGGAGATAACTTAAAACTAGATTGATACAGCTAGCAGGTACATGTGAAAAATGAGGCCATGAATATCATACTGAGTATTTTTTATGAAGCTGTTTGCATACACCAAAAAAAAATCCCAACTAGAATGTGTGAGGCAATGGGAGATTTCCTCTTTGTTAGAATTCCAGAGGCACCTACAAGAAGACCACTTTGTTCCAGGGGCATGACAACAGTGTACTGCCATCTGATTAGCACTGGTAATTCACTTCTGTGGAGTGAAGATGGCATTACAGACTTCTCAGCCTGTCATGCAGGTGCTAAATAGCCTGTGACCTTTTTTACCTTTAAATACAAGCCAACTAGGGCAGGAGTCTCTAAGCCATGGTACACAAGCCACTTAGTGATACGTGGTCCAGCACGTAGCTGGGAGCTATTGTTGTCCCTGGTGGCATCTGTCACAATGCTCAGGGAGGGGCAACCTGGGATTTGTTTCCTTTTTTTATGAACACAGATCTGGGCTCAACATAATTTTTTGGCAGAGAAGGGTATTTGTTTTTGCTGTGCACTTTTCTTTATCTGCTTGGTGTCGGTGGGTTGTCCTTTAAAGACTGGTGTGGAGTTTATAAGAAAATCATGCAGAGCTTTCTGTGTGGTACTAGTGTTTTGATTGATGTGGAGTGCATGTCCAAGTAAGAAACAGCAGATATGAAGTGTGCAGGTTAGCATTTCCCATTGTTGGAGGCTGTTTGCTTATAAATGTCTTTACAAGCCTGTTCCCTTCGTGGCTGCTGTAGGACTGGTACCACTCTCAGCATGTGTTTGTGAGCCAGTGTTTTTATGTATTAGCTAAAAAACCTGCTTTTTATTAAAGCTGAGTTTCAACTGGGGGAATTTGGCAAATTCTTATGAGCTTTACTCTTCAAACTGAGACACGTTTAAAGCTAATTGGAATAATCTATCTAACAACATGGGAAAGAAAGCCTTTGCCTGGTAAACCTCTTCTGTGTCATGTTGCTGCTTTGAGTAATGGAGCAGTGAAATCCAGTCTGATTAAAATCAGTAGGAGTCTTGTCGGGATTTTCGTCTTAAGACTTCTAAGCTGTACAAGTTAACCACCCTCTTAAATGAAATTAATATTAAACATCTTACTCTAATTCCTTATTTCCTGGGAATTACAGCAGACATGGAATGTATAAAAATAACTTCTTGTTCAGTTTAAGAAGTTAGAGCAGAAAAGCTTCATTGGTGTAAAAAGGCATTTCCAGCTAAAAATGAGCTGTGGAGTGGTAGTTTGGTAATGTCAGCAGTAAAATTCAGTGTGTGTGTGTGTGTGTATACGTGTCTATCTATCTCTCTATCTATCTTTGTAATTAAGTGCCACACTTGATGGATTTTCAGTTCAGCAGCTGCTTGCTGAAAAGAACATTTTCAGGAAATGGTCCTGTCTAAATTGCTCTTAGTTTTTATCAAAGGCATGAAGGCATTTTTAATTTTTTCTTCAAAGTTCTTTGAACTCTGTTGAGAAATATTTCAGAGAGGTGTCACAAGCACCATGTGCTGCAGTGGCATGTACACCACAACTTTTAGTGGTGTATTAGGTGTATTAGAGATATCTTTGCTGCATTGTTACACTTCCTTCTATTTTTTCCCCCTCTCTTTTCTGTTACAATGACCAACCCAGACACAGCATTTGCTACTCTCCCATTTCCTAGAGAGTGATTTGCTTTTCAGAAAGAGTTTAGCTGGAGTTCCTTATTAGCTGGAGCTTGCATGAACCTGGGAGGTGTAGCTGGAGCTCTGTCAGCCTGACTGCCTTCATCTCTCTGTGCTTGGAGAACTTCTTGCCAAAGGAGAGGCAGACAATAATCATCTGTACACAGCAGGGAGGGCTTTTTAAGATTAGGCTGGGGGAAATCTAGACCTGCTTTGTTCTGCATGGCACTCAAAACACTTCCGTGATAAGAAGTGGTGAATGCAAACTGAAATTTGGAATTTCCTCAAATAGTGGCATTTTTCTGGGTCATAGGGAGGTGTGAAATTACCCTCTAGCAACATTAAACTAGTGGAACTTAATAGAACTTTCTTGGGTTTATATATTTTAATAGTATGTAGTTATGGCTGTTCCTTGGTTTTTAATCTATTTGAAATTTATAGCCAGCCATTTTATCAGAAGGGAAAGCAGTAATATTTAGTTTATTATGAAAATTCCTAGCTTTTGTGATGCATCTGAATGTAGTGAATCTTTCTCTTTTCCTTTAAATCATGCTTTGCTCCTTTTCTCAGTGCAGGATGAAGCAATAGATGCTTGCTGAAACTAAAGCAGGAAATCTTTGTCAATTCTGTTTAGTCCCTGACTAAACAGTACCTTTGTGCTTTTGGTGCCTCAGGTGGCTCCAAAGAAATTGGAAAAGTGCCTGAACAGCAGTATAATTGAAATTCAAGAGGGGTTGCATGTCTAACCTGCTTAGGCATTCTGTAAATCCCATTTTCCTGCATCTGTAGGCAGTGGATATCTTTGTAAATCTGGTTGTTTATAATAACTAACAGAAAACCCCCAAACCCTATATTAGAAACTGGATTATTTTTCTGTAAGGGCAGACTGCTGGCTGGATTTGGCACTTGCTCCTCAGGCTGGAAAGATGGAGAAGTTGTGAATGTAAATGTTAGGTCTTGGATAGGTGCAGTAGAATCCATCTGAGTGACAAGGTCTCACATGCTGCCTTAACGTCATTTCAGCAGCATCTACATATCTGTAGGGTAAAATGTGGGGTTACCTAGGCTCACTGGCTTCCAGCTGGACTCTTTGTCATGGAAATGAGCTGCTTTGCCTCAGTTCTAGCCAATACCCAGATTAGATGTTGGGTTCAGTTGTTGCCTCTGGCGCTGAAGGATTACTCAGGGCTGTTTCATGCAAATGCACAGATTTTCTGGGGTTAATCAGTACACTCTCTTTCAGTGTTTAGGAAGTCAAACCCTCATTACATAGGAGGAGGGAACTTGGGTAACATAAGGAGTTGAGAATAATGAAATAAAATATTGAAGTTTCTTTTCAGCTCTAGTTTTGCTTTTTGCTATAGCTGGAAGCAATTTAAGCTGTTTAGTGAGAAGTTTTATTTTCTCAGTTTATATCTGCTTCAGCCTATTTGTTGATCATAGGGGGCATTAGAAAATTTGTGATTCTTTAAAATTATTTGTTGTACATAATTAGATTATTGTAGTCTTCAAATGTCAACTAAACTAATTATTGAACAGACTAATATGTTTTCCACTGACATTGCTAAACAACTGTTTATATAGAGAGGAGGGAAGTAAATTTGATGTTGTATCTGGAGTCTGTCAGTTAAAATTCCCTGCTGTCAAATTTGTG
Organism: Notiomystis cincta; assembly: GCA_013398075.1. Taxonomy (NCBI): domain Eukaryota; kingdom Metazoa; phylum Chordata; class Aves; order Passeriformes; family Notiomystidae; genus Notiomystis; species Notiomystis cincta. Next base: position 89,527 of record VZRX01005381.1, on the reverse strand, counting down.
CAACGTGTTTTGCAAACCCTTACCTGGGGAAATGTACTTACTTACTAAGTGTGTGCAGGAAGGAGGGGAAGACCTTGTGGTATCCCTGCTGCAAAAGGTGTCACTTCCATCCAAAAATCATCTTGGGGAAAAACAGCTACTCTGAAATGATAGATCTGATAGAAAATAAGTCACCTGGGATTAACTGCTGCCAAGGAAACATGTCCAAAAAGTGAAAGATTTGGGGAAAACACGTGAGTGGTGCTTCTGCTGCTTCTTTGAGGTGGGGAGCAGGCCCTTGAAAACCAGGCAGTCTCACCAGCAGCTTCTGTTTCCAGTAAGGTGTGTGGATACATGCATGGGACCAGGTATGTGCAGAGAACACATTGGGGACCCCTGTAATGCTGTCAGGAATTGCCAAAAACCCAGCTGAAACAAGGCTGGTGGGCCTAGAAGGAGAGTCAGCTCTCTTAATGCTGCCTGAAGTCCTCTTCACTACCATTCTTTGTGTTGGGGACAGATTTTTTCTAAGTGAGATATCAGCAGTTTCTTTTTTCCACATAGGCAAGGCTTGCAGTCAGAATAGTAGGGGGAAAAATATGGAAAAAATGCCACATTACACATTTGCTTTTGTACTTTCCTCCCCTCCCTACTATTGTTTCTTTTGAGAAACACCTCATTTTAGAACACAGATTGTATGTTCTGGAGACACAGTGCATATTGAAATTTGCTGTTTGTGTGCTGTACTGTGCCTCTGTGTATTTTCAGTGCAGAGCAGTGGTCTCATGTGGTGTGTTGTGTACCTGGGCATACCTCACTGCACAGAAAGGGGCCTGTGCCTGCCCTTCTGACTGCTGCAAAACATGTTTACACAGGAAGGCTATCAGTGACATTATAGAAGGTATCAAAATGACATCTGTGTGTGCAGCTGGGACTGGTCCCAAATGGAGCAGTTGGGTTTTCCTGTTTTACCAGCTGGGGAGGCTCCAGCTGGACTTTTGCTCCTTCACTGCAGAGGCTCCCCAGCAGCACGTGGGAGAACAGTGCCAATGCTGGGCACATTTAGGTGTTTGGAGTCCCAGAGGGTGTGATTCCTTCAGTGGTTTTTCTGATGAGGACCGAGCCACCTCATCACCAAGGTTCTCTTGCCTTTGCCCAGAGCTGCTGCCATTCTTGGGAAGGCTGTCTGCACTTTGGTGTGTGTGGTGCTCTTGAGCTGCACACACCTTGTTTGGCTTCCCAAATGGCAGGGTGGTTGATCAGCTGCATGCAGAAGGGTGCAAAGGCAGTGCCACAGCAGAGAGAGTGGAGCACTCACCCAGAAAAAGAGTGCTCTCCAGTTTCCTCCTCAGCCTGGAAGTCTGGGTGGAGGGGAACTTGGTTTGCTGCTGACTGAGGCCCCAATTTGTAATAGGGAAGTATTGATTTTTTTCTCAGTTTCCAATAGCATTTATACTCCTAATAAAGAATTACTTGAGTTGTGATGCATGGTGAGTGCTTGGAGCAGAGATCCTGTTCTCCTCTGATTGCATTTTAAAAGAGGGAATTGTGTAGATGTCAAAATCCAGGCAAGGGCTGTGACTGTGAGCCCTGATGGTGGTGTGTGCCTTTCAGCAGGCAGGTGAAACACCAGTCCCTGCAGAAGGGCACCAACAACGATGAAGCTGAGCTTGTCCCACTGTCATTTTCTTTGGATTGCTTAGATGAGCATGTCAGAAATATGGATTGTCCTGTTCCAGTTACTGTGTTCTAGTTAGGGAATTTAGGCCCAGTAGGTTCTATTGTGAAAAGCAAATACTGGGTGTTATTAGGCCAAAGTTCTTTGGAATCCTTGTTCTGAGCATTTATTAGGTTCACATGTGTTCATCCAGTTCTTTGTGAAGTTTTGAAGAACTTCTGCTTGGTCTGATCTGGTTGGTTTTTAGTCATTGCTTTTTGGTTGGTATCAGTTTGGTGGGGGTTGCTTTATTTATTTATTTATTTATTTATTTATTTATTTATTTATTTATTTATTTATTTATTTATTTATTTTTAAATCTGCATACTTGTTAAACAAAGAGGAAAAACAGATTTAAAGAGCAAAAAGGTTCATAATAAAGCTCTCCACTGCATGAAATTGAATATCTGAGTACTTTTACTGGCAGAATTCTTGTCAGCTGGTTCTGTTAGCCCAGTGTGTCTAATACTCCTAACTCTAACATGTTATTTGTCATATGTATCTCATTATGTAATGTCATCTCCAAAGGACAACCAGGAGTCAGTGCTGTCCTTCTGTCCATCTTTCTGTTGGGTTTGTTTTCCTGCTGAAGAGGTGAAGAGAGAGCAAATGCATATTTAAAAGTTTTGTTTGTTTCTGGTTTCACAGTGACTGCCAAAGTGATGCTAAAGTATCCAGAAATAGATACTGTAAGTATTATATCCTCCTGTACCTGGCCCTTTAATCTCTTCTAAGAAATTGGATCTTGCCCTTCAGTGCCCAGTAGATGTTGCTGTTGATTCAGTAACACTGAAAGAGGACAAGTAGTAAAATGCTTTAGGAGCTCAGGAGATTTATAAATATTCCAGTATCTTATTCAGAAAAAAGATGCTACTTAAAAAAAAATAAATGCAGTGCCCATATTTTATTTTTTATATATTGGCCTTCCAATCTGTAGCATAAATAAGAAATAAGCATTGTGTGAGTTACTGCTTTAATGTCCTATGGAAGAACTGCTTTGAAAGTGGATTTTCTGCCTTGCATCTCCATTATGGTTTTACTAAATATTTGTATTCATATTCTCATCCTAAGAAGCGTGAATCATACCAGTCATGGTGATATCTCTGTAGCATGGTAGAGTTTTGCAAAGCCATGCTGCATGGTCAGAACAGGCATTCCTGTAGCCTCTCCCAAGTCAGCATTGTTTCTTGGAAGCTGGAGCCTTGCCAAGTTGTTAGAGCACTTTTTAGGATGAAAATTTAGGGTGGGTTTTGCCCACTTTTATTGAAGGAGACAGCACAAGGGAGGCAGGTCACTTTTGGAGAGGACACTTGAGGAGAGTAAAGAAGAAAACATTTAAAGGTTATGTTTGCTGTTCAGTAAGGTCATGTGTAGGGGAAGCTTTTTGAAATTATTTTTTAATGCAGTCTGGTCTTCTAACAGAGTTTGAGAAATAGTGTTATTGAGACCAAAAGAAAGTGTGAATAAAATACTGAGTAGACAAGCTCACTGCTGAATTTTCATTCCCTGGTGTATGGGAAAACACCTGCAGCTGCTGGTTTCCTTGGTAACAAGTTCACTGCAAAATCTAAATGCACTGCACTAAGCCTGTCAATTGTACTGCATTTGAGGAGAGTTTAACATGCACACTTGGACCGTTTGATACGTGAGTTTCTCAAATGCAGTGTCATTTATGCTGTTCTCACATAAAATACCTGATTAAAGGAGATGTGCAACATGCTTTGGATTTTGGACAAAACTACAAAAAAGGTTGGTGTTTACAAGTCTAAAGATGGGCTCTGTATGTGTGTGTAAGTATTTCCTTACAGCATCTTGTTTCCCAAACATTTACTTTTAAAGCCTTGCCTTTTAAAGCTCACTGCTATTGTTTGCATATTGTTGCAGTCTTAACTGGTTTTTGGAGTTGGAGATCAGAGAGCTGCTGAAAGGAATTGCTAGTACATATGACATATAATAGAATTTTGATGGGACATTGGTTTTATTTGTCTAAGTAATTCAATATGGGATACATGTATATGTTCTCAGAGATGAGTATTTTTGCTCTGACTGAAAGGAGTATGATTTCATGCATTGTGTTGGAAAATTTTAGTGATGATTATGATTAGCTTCAACTTTTTGAGCCAAAAAAAAAAATATCTATGGAACTGTGTGATTGTGTAATTATACCAGAAAGAATTAATTTAAAACTTGTGTTGTTGTACTCGAAGAAAGAGAAACTCTGTTAAGCAAGTATTGTTAAAGAGTTGGGTTGTTTTTCAGCAAGTATGTTTAGCTTAGCTAAATATGTGTACCTGGATGTATGATCCATGTGTATCTGGATCACAAGAACGTGAACTCATGTTTGTGACTGCCTTTGTGTTTGTTTCCCACATATATTGGGAAAATGACATATAGTACTGGGAAGATGAGGCAGTATAAAAAACCACAACACATGTTGACAAAACATTGTCTGTAGCTTGTCAAATATTATAGACATCTGGCAGTGACTCCATGGTGGGATTGCTTTCTAAAATAGGCTTTCAAATGTTTCATAAACTCATTTTTCTTTCTAAAAGGAGGCAGCTGTTCACATAAAATTATGTGTGAGTTTAGTTACTAGACTCTTGGCATTTGGGGTCTTATTCATGAGTATTAAACAACCTTTGAATCTGAGCCCTTACTCTGTTTCCCCCACAGATAATATTGAATGTCATTAATGAGGTATATCTTTTTAAAGAGCTCTCTCTAGAAAAGACTTGAAGTTTTCATGGACTTTCTTTTATTACTATTTGCTTTGGGTGCTCTAAGTTATTAATATTGCATTTAAAAGGGTCCATGTGCTCTGTGTGTACAAACTGAGTCTATTGGGGGATTGAGGATATAGGGAGAGCAGGCAGATCCTGTCTTTTAGATGAGAAATTAGTCATTAGTTTTAAATACTTCCTTGCAAATGTCAGGGGAAAAGAAAAGGGACAAAAGGACAGTGAAAGAACCATTTGTACATTGCAGTTACTCATGTTCTGTCTTCCAAATCCCATCATACCCCTTCTTGCTGCCTTTACACTTGAAAAATGTAGGCAACAAAAATATTTTTTCTATTGTAGAGCAAACAGTTGAGTTTCTTAAACATGAGCATGCTGCCTCACTCCATGAAAGCAATAAAAGTTAAACTGTCTAAAACTGCTCTGCTTTTGAGAGCTCTTTGCTTGCAACCCACTGCAGCAGGGATAATTATTCTACAAGATACCCCATTTGCACATACATGTGGCAGTGAAGAGAAGTCTGATACTTAGAAAGATGAAGTAGAATAACAGTTTATACATGTAACTTTGTGCTATGGAAAGCTTTTGGATACCTAAAGAATTCCCTCATTTCTGTATTCGATGACATAATTTCAAGCATTATTTGTTAGCTTGTTTATGGTTACACATTTCTTTGGTTTTACAAAATAGGGCCTTCCAGACAAAGTTATTTAATGGGTTTTGCTTTTGTCACAGGGGATGCTAGCAGTGACAGATCCAACATGCTAAGCACTACAGATGCAGAAGTGACTCTTTCCTTAGTGCCTGTCCTGTTTTTCTTTAAAGGGTTGGTTGAAATCTTACAGGAAGTAAATGAGTCTTAGGGGGTGCTAATGCAGATCCCTCTCTAGGGGCCAAAGTGACTCTTCCTTTGTGTTGGTCTTGGTATAGCTGAAGTTTCAAGTTGGGCCTTCCATGGTATCTGGTATCCTTAAGCTTCTTCTTTATGCTGCCCTTTGGAATTCTGCTTTTAAATCACATTTCATAATGCTAACCTCTGTGTTCTCCCTGCTGCTTGTCTGTGCTCTGCTGATGCAGTGACAGTATTCCAGCCCAAAAATGCTCTTCCTCCTGGGTACACAAGTGGGAATGGTGAAGAGGATCCAAGTGTTTTTCTTCAGGGACTCAGACCTTGCCATGGCACTGATGTTTTGAGGCTCTGGGAGGGAGCTGGCAGCTGAAGGAGTAACTTACAGCCTATTGAAACTGATCTTGTAAAGGAAAGAAAGCTGAGAGCAAAATTTTTGCAGAAACAAACTGGAAGCATTTGAGAAATGGCAAGAATAGAAAACCTGAGATTTTGTGGAAATCTCACTTCAAACTTTTAGATCTTATAAAACGTGACATGACTCAATGAAAACAGGTGCAGCACGATTACAAAACAACTGTTGAAAATACCAGTATTAAAGATACTTTCATTGCACTTCTTGGTGCATCCTAGAGACTAATTATCAATAACTGCTGACCTGACAGCACCTGGGTAGGGTTAGAAACAAAAGTCTCCTGAGCTGGAATAGGAAGTGATGTACTATATTCTGAGGATGAGTCTCTCTGTGAGTGTGTCCTTCTGTGTTAACCTTTGTGGATTTATGGGCCAACTCTTGATCATGGTTGTGATTTTTTTTTAAAAGTATCTAGTCATTCTAAAGCTTAAATTATTTGAAAGTGAAGCCCATGAAACCTCTTTTTTTTTAATCAAAAAGCACTTAATTTTACTACATTTTAAGTAAGTGAAAAAAAACCAGCATTGTATTAAGTTTCTCACTGACAAGAGAATCCTCATTATGGATGGGAAATAATTCTGAAGAGTCAAAGAGGGAAAATAAGAAAAAGCACCAGTGGTATGTAATTGAAGAAACAAGGAAATGTGTACATTCTTGCTTATATTTTTCTTTCCAAAGCAGCAACAGTTCAGGACTGTGGTCAGCCAAGAAAACTAACAGTAGTACTTCCATAAGCCTATTGAAGCAAAAATTCCATCTTTCTGTTTCAAGAGAGCATGAAATGGTGGTTTGGATATGGCTTACAATATAAAGAAATCTAGAGGACATTTTCCTTTCTGACAGTTTTCCCATAATGCAGCAGAGTAACTATAAACTGAAGAGCAGCCAGTTTCCCTCATCTGGTGAGGGTTTTGTGCAGACCATCTCCCAGAAAAGATCAATTTAATTTTGCTTGTTTGAGAAGTACCATATTCCATGAAGAATATTAAATGGAAAGTAAAGGGCATCTGGAAATATCCACTGTTTCATATCCTAATTTAAAAAAAAAACTGACACAACAAATCATTGTAAATTGGATATAGTGATTTTTGCTTGTCAAGAAATGAAAAAGTTGTAGTTGTTTGCAAAACAATTTTTAAAGGCTTTTTTTTTCCCTGCTTGGAATCTCCTGCTACTTTTGATGATATCTGCTGTATTAAGCATCTACCAAAAATAAGAAAATAATGCTACTTTATTTACTGTGGATTATTTGCATTAAAATAGATAAGGCAATAGCTCTGTTGAGGAAACAGAGAGAAGTTTTCAGGCTCTGTTGTGAAGGACACAAGAGCACCCTTGCAGGACCTGTGGTGAGTGTGAGCATTCTGCAGCAAGACTGAGATCGTGTTTGGGGTGAGGCCTCTTTGGCTGCAGGTGAAATATCTTTGTGGTGGTTGGAAATTACCTTCCTATTTCTAGATGTTTTTTGAGATTTCTTAAATTTTCCTGGTTTGCATCAAGAGAAGCCAAGCCCTTGAGAGAGCTTGAGGTGCATTCCAGGGGGGAGGCCAGCCCCAGTGTGGAATGGCCAGCAGCCTTGGGGCAGCACATCTGCCAGAGCTGGGCAGCTCACCAGACCAGCTACAATCTGAATTTTCCCCTGTCCTCAGTGCACTCCCTGAGCACGCACTACTTCCCTTTATAAAAAGGGAAAAGCTTTCTGTCACCCTAAAGCTCCACCAAATGCTACTTTTTGAGATGTACAAGTGAAAAAGGGCAGTCAAATTTCAAGATACATCCCCTTCCATCCCTGGAGGTATTTAAAAGCTGTGTGGATGTGGCACTTAGGGACACGGTTTAGTGGGGACTTGGCAGTGCTGCCTTAATGGTCAGACTCAATGATCTTAAAGGTCTTTTCCAACCTAATGGTTCTGTGATTTTAAAAAAGTTCCAAATTAAAGCTGACATCCTTCCACTGTGTCTTTTATCTGTGTTAAAATTTGTCAGCCTGTTCCTCAGGGGTAAGCACTTCAGGTTTATTCTGTATAATAAAATTGAGTGGTCCTGGAAAAAACCCTGCTTTCTTTATTCTGGATGCTTTTTATATTGTTGATTGTATGTAAAATTAACAATTATTTGTGTCAGTTAAATAACACTTTTTGTTACAGAAAAATTAATTGACTGTTTTAAATCAATCCTGACTTGAATGGTAGACCTGCTGAACTTTGATGTGTGCAGCTCATTCTTTTGAAATTACAAATTACAATTACAAAGTAGGGCATGTCATAAAATTTAGACTTTTAATACTCAAAATCTGAAGACACACACATCATTTGATTTAAAGCCTAATACCTTTTAGGAGACCTCAAAGGTTTGAGCTCTGAAAAAATATTGGACCGACTCTTTTAGAGGGAAGAAATTAATTTTATGACCTCTCATCCAGCATTTCCTTTGAAAAGAAAATCACCCAAACAACAGAAGACAAAAGGTGTGTGTTTTCTGAATCCATTTAATTTCAGCATTTGCATATCTAATACTAAATCTGTGGAAGAATATGACACTGGCAACTCTGCATCTACACTCTACCATCTATTTAATTATGGTACCAGCAGCTGGTCTTCTAAAGCCAGAGCTCCCTGGCACCCACCATGTTATTTTTCTGTATTTAAAGTACTGTGGTTTCATTTCTTTCGGGGTTGGAGTAGTTTCCCTCGTGAGGCCTTTCCTTTAACTCTACACACATGTGCCCTAATAAAGGAAATAATAGTGCTGCTTCATTTCTTTCCATATTACTCCTTTTTGCAGCAAGTTCATTCTCTGCTCACCTTTATTCTTCCTGTTTTTGGTCTTCCTAACTTCCTACACAAAGTACTTCCTTCATCTGTAAAGATATCTCAGTAAACTTAGAAAGGAAGGGTCCAACTTGGCACTGCACTGGCAAAAGGCAACACTCATTCATTTATTGCCATGCCTGCTTTTAGGGGAGTGCAGCTGTGGGCACATCTGGATAGTTTAGCTCCTCAGACTGAAGAAGAATAAAAGACTGGAACACCCCTCAGCTGGAGCAGGGGCAACTGGAGGTGTTAAATTAAATAAACTCTTTCAAGGCTGTTGGCTGTGCAGTGATTACTTAATCCCATGTGGCAAAAAAAGGACAAAGAAAAAATCTGAATGAAGCACTTACAAAGAAACTTGGTACTCTTTAGAAACACAGCAGAGCAGCAGAAGAGATTTAAATGACATTTCTTCCATGCAAGGGAGGCTGGGGAGAAAGAACCCCTTGCCTGTGATGCTGGGAAGTATTGAAATCTGTGATGTGGTCAATCATTTTAAGTTAATTCAGACTGAAGAGCCTTGCTATGAAACATCACAGAAGGATGAGGAAAGCTGCTCCAGTGTGAAGCTGAGACACAGGTTATAAAAGAAATGAAATAGGGAAAGTTAGTAACTAAGTTAAGCTTTAAGAACTAATCTTGATGTATTTGGTTTTTGCTTTTGTTTTGGGTTTGTTTTTTTTTTTTCTTAAGGAGAGGCTAGATTGCAATTGCTAGGGGAGGAAGCAAGCTGTTCAGGGAAGACTGAAAGTATGGGGACCTGGATTGTAGCAAGATTGGACTAAACTGGAGAAGAGGCAATCAGATGGAGATGAGTATGTTGGATTTCATCCATCTTTTACTGCTTCTCAGCTATGGGCTGAGCAATAATGGAAAAGGAAGGAAAATTTATTGAGGTTGAGGAGACACTGACCACTTGATAGAGATTTAGTAAATTAATATATTAATTAAAGAAGGCATAATTCTGATTCTGGAATTATTCTGTTAATTGCTCTTGCATATCTGAAAGCTTCTTTGGTCTGTATTCCTGCATGAATGAATCTTGCCCATACTCTGGCTTTCTATGAGTGATTTGAGTGTCAAGTTTTTAAGAAGAAAAACTTTGTTTTTTTTTGTTTCCCCTGTTTCCTCTATGTATTTGCTAAGTTCTCTGTATTCCTTGAGATTGTGAATCTAGGAACAATTTTCTCCTTGTGAAAGAGTGAGGTGTTGCCAAAACCAGAATACTGCCATCTCTGCTTATGAATCCCAGTTTCAAATCCCAGATGCTTTACATAATAAAGCCTAACTGGGCTGATTACCAAGAGAACTCAGTCATTCAGGGAAATAAAAGGGAAAAATCCCTTTTCTTCATGAAGGAAGAACTCATGCCAAGAGGAGGTTGAAATGTTAAAAATGCATTTTCTGTTTGGATCTTTCATATCAACTGTCCTGTTTCCCTTTTCTTTCCCTTTTATTTAAGGCTGGGGATCAGTATCACCCTTGTGCAGTGGGTGTGTGTGGCAGTTTTTTGTAGGACCTGAGAGGACCTAAATGTATGAAAACCACGTTCAATGGGTCTCTTCCCTCTCTGCAGGAGCCCAGCTTAGGTAAGTCTCCCTGGCTGTGTTTGCAGTGTCTTTAGAGAGCAGTGGTGCCACAGGTGCTGGGGCTCCCCTGCTCACCCAGCCTATAGAATTCTGTGGCATGTGGTGTTGGGGCCATCCAGAAAAGAGTGTGTGGACCTGGCTGCCTGATGCTGAGCATGTGGAAGCACTATGGGATGTCTGGCAGGGGATTCAGCTGCACAGCACAACCATCCATATGCTCTGCCTGCCCCCTTTGCCATAAGTGGTGTGGCAGGGCCCGTGTGTTTTCCTTTCTTGTAGTCCTACTTTAAAGTCAATAAGTAATTTTTCTTCTGCTGCAGCCACTCTTAGGCTTGTAGAGAAACTAAGCTCCCATGGGTTAAACTGAAAGCCCTCTTGTGGATTAATAATTGACTGAAAAATAAGAAATAGAGAGTTGCTTTAGGTGGTCAGTTTTCTGTGGGTGGAGGGGGAGTTACTGGTGGAGAAAAAGCAGTTATTTCTACAGGAGTTCCAGCTATTTAACATAATCCTAAATGAACTGGAAATGGAAAGAAAGCACGGAAAGAGAGAATTTGCAAATATGTGAAAATATTTATTCAAAATAGTAAAATTCAGTGCTGAGTGCAAAGAGCTGGAGGATAAACTGGCGGTGCTAAGTAAGTGATTAGCAGAGAAGGTGAAATGAATTGTTTGTACAAGTAATACAGATGAGAAAAGAAAATGCTGTTCTGTAAGCTGAGCTGTTCCCTCACTGGGAGACCTTGACTGGCTGTGGGGAGTTCCCCGAAACTGCAGCAGCTCCGCTGGCATTCAGTGTTTGTCCAAAAGGCAAACAAAACATTACAAACCACTGAGAGGGAAAGGGAGAACAACAAAATCCTTCTGTCACTGAGTAATCTCTGCTGTGCCTGCTTCTGGAGTGCCATGTCCAGTTTTGTTCCCTTTGTTAGAGCAGAATTAGCCTACGTGGAGGAACGGTGAAGGCGGTCAGAGGTACGGGGCTGCCTTTATACAAATAGGAACTAATTAGTGTAGGAAATTTTCTGTCTGCAAAACAGGCAATTGGAGGAGACATAATATCACCTACAGTGGCAGTCTGTATAGTCATGAATGGCTTGGGGATGTGAAAAGAGAGTGTTTATTTCCTGTACGGGTTTTTTTGGTTGTGGTTTTTTTTTCCCACTGCTTCACAAAAGAGAAACTGGGGCACACAGAAAACTTTCAGGAAGGTGGTTTAAACAAAACCAGTTTTTCACACAGCACATAATTAAATTTTGGAACTCACTGATGACTGATGTTACAGAGATCAGTGTAAAGTTAGCAAAGGTATCTTTAGTATATTGTTGAAAGTATCTTTTGCTCTAGCAAAACTCATTATGTGATTATATGTTAATGACCTATGGTTACTGGTTTGGCCCCAGACATGAGTGGATAGCTGTGTGTTACTTCTGGAGCATTTTCAAAATAGCCACAATTTCTTGAAAAACTAGGTAATGCTGTTTGGGTGAAACTGTTTGGAAATAAAAGATGTGTGATGTTGCTGTGTTTGAACAAGATTTGCTGAAGACTACAGCCAAAACCAGAGCAAAGGACAGAACTGAAATAAAAAACAATGCTGTTGAGGCTTTCAAACCCAATAGAAGTTTAAAAAAAGTCAATACAAATCAGGTCAAATATTACACCCCAGCAGCCATGGAAATCAATTTATTAAATTCTGTAATACATTTGCACCTTTCTTATTATCTTTACAGTTTCACTGAAAGAAACAGGAGTACAGACCATTTGACAAATATATTTCCAATGCATTTTAAATATATAAGACAGAACCAAGAAGTTGTGTACTCCTCAAATTTCTTTATGAATTCCTCTGTTGCAGCAGGGCCTTGCCTGGGACTGGTGGAGATATTTTGCTAAAGATAATACATTAGCAGCAGTTAAAAATCAGAATTCTAGAAGCAGCTTGAATTTTTAATTTAAAAATAATTTAAAATAATCATATTGTACCTGAAAAATGACAACATTTCCTATTGTATTTATAGACTCTCAGTGCTAGTACTGGGCATCAGTCCTCTTAATATCAAATTTTAATTAGGCATGAGATGTGTGGGACTGAAATGGCATGTTTAATTCCATATCATGGTTGTCATGATGATCTGAAGGGATATGGGGATCAAATAAAAACTTCAAGAGTGTGAAAACTGAAGTAGCTCTTCCCTCAGCTATAGTGATGTATTTTCAGGACTGTTTTGATTCCTTAGGTAGCTCAAGTCAGATACTGGATTGCTTCATGTTGCAAGAAAGCTCAGTTAGGCCTTCCTATTAAGAGTTGGTTTTAATTAGTTTAAGGTCTGTTTCTTTAGTCTGACTCAAGGTTGTTCATGAAACCATGGATGATCCTGTTTCAAACCAGCAGAGATTGTAATCCCACATTTGGTTAAGTGTCTCGAAAATGCTCTCTGTCTCATTCAGCAGAGAAGCTATGCCAAAGCTGCTTACTCGGGAAGACAAGGCTGCCTGATTTCTGTGAATGAACATGATTAAACGAGTGCATGGTTACAAATAACCCACTGCTGGGTAAACTAACTTTCAGCCAGCCCAGCTAACTAAACCTTTCACGTGGATGCTCTGCTCATGCCTTGCAAGTTTGGAATTTGTTTGGAGGTGTAGAAAGTACACCTTCAAACAAATATAAAGGGGCAGTGTTGGTGTAACCCTAGCATATTAGGGTTAATCCACCCATTTTGCACAAGTATAAATCATTATGTGCTTGTGATTCTGGAAGTTGACTGGTTGATGTGGTAAAATTCTTCACTGCATTTTTATCTTCCTTTTCATTTGTTATTTCACTGAGGAACTCCATGGAAAGATGGACTTTTGATATATGGGAAGCTTAAGGAGCCTGCTGATTCTCCAAGGAAAATATGAAATTACTATTGAATTGATGTAGGATACTTAGGGAAATCTGGAATTGAACCAGCATCTTCTCTTGCAGTAGGTGCTTTTGAATAAATACATTTGCTGCTCTTCTTGCTGCACCAGGAAATAGTGTGATCTTACAAGTGAACTTTGCTGTTCTGCATATGCAAAAATGCCTTGGGCCTTTAACTTGCTGCAGTGACAAATCCCACTGACTATCTGACATCTGGAGTTCTCCCTGGTCGCGAGATGGTCCCACAGCCTTTGTTTCTGAACAAGCCCCAGCTGTCCAAGTGCACCTGCAGACCTGCACACCTTTTCTCATGCGTTTGCTCCTCCTGGCTCACCACCAGAGTGGCCAGAGCTGGCCTGGTCATCGTGGCCTTGCTGCCCATCACTTGTTCCTTTGCATAAATGCAGTCTCAAATGTCACATAAACAAAATACTTTTTGCATACAAAGTTCCTACAGATCCTGTTTTTCAGTGGTAATACTTTGTTATGGAAAAGCTTGACTGAAGACTTCATTTTGTCATTTCTGTTAATACTAAAATGGAAACATATATGGCTCTAATACATGGAGCTGCTGTAGGCTTGTCACACTTTGAGTAGAAAGAATGTAAATTAATGTAGTAAATGAATTATCAAAATTAATTTTATTGGCAGAGGAAGCCCAGATAGTTTGATGGATCCTCTTAAAAACTTTTTTTTTAGTTCATGTCCTCTCTAATGGTATTATTGAGAGTAATGAACAAATCATCATAGGTGTCCACTTATTTTCCTTGGAAGGGATGCTGGTTTTACCTGCTTTATGCAATCTGTAGAAACGAATCTTAATCTTAAATAACACAGCACAGTCCTTTTAAACATAATGAAAAACATCCCTTTTTCTTTAGCCATGGATAATTTTGTCTATTTTTATGGTTAAAAAATAAGAGAATATAGATAGAACCAATAGGATGATTAGAAAAGTGGGAGAATTCAGCTGACCATCAGCAAAAACACTGAGTAGGCATCAAGATGATCTTTGAAAAGAAAAGTTTCAAAAGCATCGTAGTTTCAAACTTGTAAAACAATCTGTATAAAAGCACTGAAAATCGATTATGAGGAGCAGTTGTACTTTCAGTCTTGAAGGTTTTTCTGTGTCCCTGTAAGTTTTCCAGTGGTCCTGCACCCTCTCTAGTAAATGGAAGTATTCTGGCCGTGAGGTTTGGTTTTCTGCCCTCTGCAGGAGTTCTGTTGTGTAGACTCCATACACCTTGAGGGGTCCATAGAACCCAGCTCTGAAACCCCTTTGCCTAAGGTGGGAATACAATTGGTGTGGAAATACGGATTTTACAGAGTTGTAAGACTGCTGTGGCACAGCATTTAAGCAAACTCCTCCGAAGAGTCAGAAGACAGCTGTGCTTAAAGGAAATTCGACAGCGTTCGAAGGAAATGCGAAGTCCTGAGCCATCAGAGCTGACCATTCCGAACCGAAGGCGAGGAGGGCGCCCTGCGGGCCGGCGAGCGCGGGACCTCCTTGGCGCTGCCGGTGGGAGGAATTTCCCCCCGAGCGGCTCGGGCTGGCCGCGGGCGGGCGGGAAGGCGGGGGAGCCCCGGCGCTGACGTGCGCGGGGCTGGATGGGGCGTTCTGCGGGCCGGGGNGCGCTCCGCACCGGCCGCGGGCCGGCCCACACGGGGCCGAGCGGAGAGAGCTCCGGGCGCCCCTTTCGGCGCTAACCCCGCCGGCTCCGGCCGCCGGCAGCGCCCGCCCAGCCCGGCTCCTGCCGCCCTCTGTGCCGAGGGGAGCCGCGCCGAGCCTTTGGAATGCAGGGCTGCGACGCGCTGCTGTAGAGGGCTGGTTTGGGGCTTTTTTCTCGCCTGCCTCCTTTCATCCTTGAGCGGGAGGGGGGCATGTTTGCTGTGGATTGTTTTTGTTTTATCTGAGAATGAGATGCTGGCTGAAAATTGAAGAAATGGCCCTAGAAGAATTGATGCAAAGATTAAATGCGGTTTCCCAGTGCGCTGGTAGGAGGAGCTGCTGGTCTTAAATAATGTGTTGTGTGGATGCTGTTAGTGATTTTGTAGGATTTACAGAAAATCCTGGCAATCTGACTAGCTTTCTTTATGCATGCTCTCGTTAATAGGAAAGACAACATTAAGAGCTTTTGTCAGCAGGTTAAACTTTCGTTGATATTAACACTAATTAACATTTTTTTAGTGCTTAGTTATTCCTGAAGCATGCTTTAGAACATCGTTTTGAGTAGTTTAGGGTAGCTGTTAGCTCAGTCATATACTCTAAATGGGTCTTGATTCCCTTTTTATCTAACTCAGCTGTCCCTAAGTTGGGGAAATTACAGATTTATCTATTGAAATGGTCTAATATCAAGCAGTGAAAAGCTCACCTAACTGTAAGCACTGCAAGCCAGTATTTTGGGTGGATCTAAATTGCACATTCTCATTCCATGAGAATGAAGGGTTGCATGAATTAATCGTGGTAAATGTAGTTTTACATCTGTGTGGTTTAAAAATTAGAGCAGATCTGCTAAAATGCTTTTAGCACTGTAGAAAGATTATGAAAATTTCTGAGATTGTTTTATTTGTTGAAAATGTAAATGCTTGTGTGTTCAGAACTAGAACTAAGAAGCAGTGCACGGTAAGGTGATATTTGATTAGATCTAGGAGTGTTATCCTGGCTTTTGCTCATGCAGAGATGTGAACATGTTTCAGAATAAAAAGTTACCTGGAAAGACAAGAGAGGTGGTTTTTGCATCCTTTGAAAGTGTTTGGTTTGCCCTTTATTCTTGGTTGACAGATTACAGAAGTCTTGCATCTTCTTGTTGTGTGAGGCAAAAAAGTGATTTGAAAATACAGAATATGTAAGGTATTATTCATTGCAGTATCCAAACTTGGAATTTATCTTCCCATTTTCCTAGCCCTCTGTGTCCTAAGGGTGACTTTTTCATCTTTTTCAATTTCCATGTGGTGGAAAGAGATAATTAGCAAGATGGCTGATGCTGTAGTCTGATGAACACATAGATTAAATGACAAATATGGAATGAACAGATCAGCTGCCTCTGTTTTCTTGGATAGGGGAAAAAAGGTATTTTACCTACTTAATAACATTTTTTTGGGGGGGAAAACAAGATTTGATCTGACAAGAACAAGCATTAAATGACAAGTAAAGGTCACATACACACTATTTTCTCCTTTCTTTTTTTTCCTATTGATTGTCTTCCTGTTTTCAAAACATGTCTTTATTAAATGTCTGGATTTTTGTTTAATTTCCAGTTTTTTTATTTTCTGAATGCTTAAGAAGAAAGCCAGTCTGATATTTGCTAGGGCATATTGTCTATTGCAGTTTATTCTAGTAATTTGTACATTACTTTTTCCACTCCCATGAAAATGTTGATGTAGTTTTTTTGAGGCAAGATCAATTTTAAGATTGTATGGTGGATTTGGTTGGGAATGTGGGAGCTTTTTCTTTGTGAACTGAAGGAGAGGGAACCCCCAGAGTGGGAGGTTTGCCTGTGACACCGCCTGTCTCTCAGCTGTGCAGCTGCAGGTACACTGTGACCTTCATGTAAGGCACCAGCAGCTCCAAACACTGTTTTCATACCTGCTGGCAGCTCTGACCATGTGCTGGTGTTTAGCTTGTTAAACTTGCATATTTAAAGGGAAAAAAAAAACAAAATGAGAAAAGGCAGCTTTTACTTTACAGCCAATTTCGTGTTCATGTGGATTTGCTCCCTCTTCTCTTTCTTCCTCACTATTACAGTCATTGTGCAGGTATTCTAAGGCCAAAGGCAGTGCTTTTCTGCAGCCACTTGTTGTATCTGTAGGTGACTGTTTCAGGTTTCCTTTTTCCTTCACCCCCCTCCCTCCCTTGTTGCTTTCAGGTTGCTTAGACCATTTCTCTGTGGCTCTCTCCCGTTCTTGGGCTGTACATTGTCCTTGGTCAAATTATCCTGTCTGGTTTCACAGCAGTTCTGCCCATTCAGAAACCTTTTGTAAGCAAAGATTTCCTGAACAGCCCAAGATCATGTTCAGACTTTTTCAGTAGCTCCCTGCTCAGGAGTAATTAAAATGCAGAGGTTCCCCTGGCTTCCCCCTGGTGCTGCTGTCCACCTTTAGGCATCGAGGGATTTTCTCCTTTGTAGAATTCTGGGTAAAAAAAGAAAAAAAACTAAACCAAAACACTGTTCTCCTCTCTTAGCTTATATTTTTTTCCCCTAAATTATACTGCAGACAGGCTGAGATTTATTCCAGGTAGTTCTAAGCTTTTGAGTCAGAAGAGGAATTCTCCTAAAATCCTTGCGCACTGAACAGAGTGAAGGGGGCATGTTAAGAAGGAAAGTCCTTCCAGCTTCTGAAGTGCACTGGTCTTTCCTATGGCTGGGTGAGGGGGCCAGGAAGCCTGGAGAAGCTCCTCTCCTAACCAAGCATCTCCCAGTGCCTGAGGCTAGGACTGGTAAGTCTGGGTGTGTCTGCGATGGTTCAGTGTTCCACCACAACAGCCTCTGTGCCTCTGGCTGCTTTCCTGCTGGCAAATCCCCTGGGTCAGTCTGGCACTCACACAACCTCTCTGGGCTACTCATCCCTCACTGCCACACCAGCACTTGCCTTAGCAGTGCTGCTCCCTCTGCTCTGACCAAACTCTGATTTACTCACATTCCCAGCCCCCGTGGTAAGTTACTGACCGCTCCTTACTCTCTTAGGAACGTGTGATCCTCTCACTGAATCCCTCAAGTGCCTTCCTCTGCCACATTTCACAAATCTGGACAGCTTTCTCTGGCAAAGCCTTGATTGACTTCTCATCTTCCTCACCTTCACCTTATCCTCCAGCACCTTACAGACACATTATCTTCTGCTTCTGGACATACTCAGCTACCAAAATCATGCTCCCTGATTTAATATTATCACCTGCTTCATATTCCAGCTCTGACTCCTGGACCAGAGTTCAAAACAACCTTGTGCCCTAACCTTTCCCAACAATTGTAAAGGGTGTTCCCATGGCATCTTATTTTATTTTTTTCCCAGATATGCTCCTCAGTCTTCCCAGCCACTTTTCTTCTATCAAATGACCACCTGGACTTGAATGACCAGACTAATTGCTTTTGCTGTTCTCATATAAATCCATAAAAGGCAGAAATTATGTAAAGAAATTCTCTGGTTGTTTTTTTTTTTTATTATTATTTATTTTCCATTTTGGAGTTAGAACTTTGTGGTTATTTCAGAAAAAAACCTGTGAAATTATTATTGGTAATAAAAAACAAAATCCTATTTTTGTCCATGTTTATTGTTTTGATGGGTAATGGTAATGGTAAACTCAACCCTCTTCCAGGCATTTCTATCTTTGGGCAGGACTTCCTCTCCCCATGGAACAGTAGCTCAGAGTTTGAAGCCTGAGATGATACATGGCTCTGCCCTGGGACCTCATGCATTGTCCATATCACTGCCTGCCCTGGGGGTTCTGCTTAGGACTCCCTTTGCTCTGACTGTCACTGAAACTGTGTTAAGGCACCAGCTCTGAGTGTCAGTCACTACCCTACATTTGCATTGTTTGGAAGCCTTGCAGTGATGTGTAAACATGCAAACAGCCAGTACAAATCTGACATTCTCAGCCTTAAGCTTGTGGAAGCCCCACTATAATGGTTTCTTTCCACCTTGGAAAAGTGCCACTATTATAGCTACCATCTGTTTCCTCTCCTCAAACACAATTTTAGTGCTCTGCAGAAAGAAGAAACATCTGCAAACCAAAGAAGGAAAACATGTGGTTCCTCAGTAAATATGTGTGCAGTGCTGGTATTTTAAGTACAGGTAGCATCCCATAGCCATTTCAGCCTCAGTCACTTTTCAGCAGCTCCAGGTTTTCAGTCTTACTCACAGTTTGGGCCCAAACTTTACATTACATTTCCCTGGCTTTCTGTTCTTGACAGGCAGGCTTTTTGTAAGTTTTGAAGGCTGGCCCACCTGTCTTGACAAATTAGGAACAGATGTGGGAGGAAGGGACTCACACATCATCTACAAGTACCCAGAATCACTGGGGTGAATTGGATTATTCCAAGAACAAACAGGAACATCCTCAGGCATACTGAAGGGACATTTTAAAGTTGTGGGCAGCTGGAAGGACCTGTTCTGTGTGTCCTCCCATTCCTACACTCTTGTGAGCTTGCCTGCTCTTTCTTACCCTCGTAGCTTCTGTCCTTGGTTTGCTTGATTTTCAAGTTTGGGAACCCAAAAGGTCTTCCTCCATGTGGCAGAGTGCTCTGTATGCTTCTGTTAACTTGGCAAGCAGGCAGGTCTGAGCATGAATGCATTGCCTTACTACTTGGCAACTTTGCCAGCTTTCCTGTGGAGCCATGGAGTTGGAGAGATGCATGTGAGAGCTCTGAAATCTGCAGGTTGTTGGCACATCCACTGCACCCAGGTGGCCTTTAGTGGTAATGGGGAATGCCTGGTATTAACTTGCTGGCCCTTCATTTCAGCTTTTCTGCTAAAAAGTAGAAAAGGTAGGCATGCCCTTCCTGGCATGGGGTTTAAAATTTTAAAAGTAAGGATGGGAGCTGCAGTTGAACAGGACCAATTAAAGCAGTTAGCAGTGGATTGCTCATATTTTGTTGGGAATACCTGCATGGTATCCATTTCTTAGCATATTCTGCCCCAAATAAAAATCTTTATTTTGCTACTGAAACAGCTAAATCTAGTGAAACTAGTGGGAGTAAAGTTCAGAGATGGCAACAGACTCATTCTTATTAGAAGGAGCTAGCTGCCTTTTTGGGAATCTGATGAAAAATATTTTGATCAACATTAAGCTTGATTACATTTTGTTTTTAACCAATCTATTGTTGCTTAAAGATTGTGTCCCAAAACATCTAATCACAATAGGATTTCTTTTTTTTTTACATACAACACCAACCACTTGACTTCATATCCATATCCATGTGCAATTTTTGGTACTGTCAGCAACTTCTTTTATGTCATCCACCCCAATCTTCCACTGATTTTAGTGGTGGTTACTGAACTACAATAGGAAAATTGCAATCTGGGCTGATATCATTCAACAGAGTCTGGGCAAAATAGATATTAAACACTAAATAATGGCACATTTAGATTGGCTTTTCAGAGGATTGCAGGGTGTGTATTTGTCAATCTCCTCTTCAGTTTATGGACTCTGGGTATATATACTTAAAGCTTGCAGAGCCAGGAAAGCCCTGCCTGGATTAAATATTTAGTGATATGAAAGAAAAAAAAGCCTGTTACTTTGATGCATTTTTATTATATGATGTCTCAGAATACTTTCTTGGCAAGAGTGGCTGGCACAGCTACCTGCCACACTTCCAGCCACAGGGAGCCAAGCTGTAAGATTACCTCGTGCATATCAAATGACAGGGGACTTGTGCAGAGAAGGACCAGCACAGGGCAGGGACGGGCTGTCTGTGTGTAACACAGGCTGGGCTGTCTTCAAGGTGTTTGCTCTGAGCTGAATGCTCCTGGGAGCAGGAGGCATTTGGGTCACTCACTCTTTCATTTAATAAAGAAGATCAAGCCAGCTACTTGAGATTTTGTTGTTTGTATGTCAGCTCCAGCACCTACTTAAGGTTTTCAGTATCTGAAACACTGCCTTTGAGCTGGAAGTTTGAGCCTGCTGTTTTACAATATTTGGCTTAGTTCCATTGTTTCTTTTGTCTTGTCCCATTAAAGAGCAGCTCTCATTTTGGACAGAAGGAATAAGATCTTGAATGCTTTCATATGGATTAATCACTTGCAGGTCTCTTGAGTTATCCCTGAGTACTGTGTCAGCTGTTTTGACCTCTCTCCAGTTACTTATCCCCAAAACTGCATAGCTCAAGCATGAGCCACTTGGCTCACCACACATAGGAATGCAGCTCTGTGGTGATGCAAACTGTCAGGAAGTCCAGCCTTTAGCATGGCCTGTTAAAGGCACCATGGGTGCAGCCTCCTCATGCCTCGTGGCACACTCAGCCTAAGCACACAGTCTTGGGCACAGGTAGAGATGGAATCATCATCTTGGAGGTTGAGTTCCTGCACAGTGTGGCCAGTTTTAGACAACTGATCCCCTTACTTACAGCAGTCCTGGATGTTAGTTGTATCCTCAGTCTGTCCCTGCTGTTCTTTTTGTGGCTTTTGAGTTTTTGTAATAACACTTTAAATTTCTTGATGACTGATTCCCATCAGTGCTATTTGAGTTGTGGTGTTCCAGGGGCATGGAGCTGGCTGTCAGGCTTCCCACGTGGTTGCCTGGAGCAGCAGGGAGTTGGGCAGAATGAAACCCATGCTGCAATGAAGAAATGTTAAACTTGGTTACACAAAAGGTGTACCTGGCTGTGAGTTTCAGCATGGGAGAAAGCTGAAATGGAGGAGCCTTGTGATAGCCATCCCCAAACATTTTTACCTTCACATGAAGGTTGATGGTGTCTGAGCTTGGCAGGAGCCAGTGTGATGGTGCCTTAGGCAGTTCAATCCCCTTGAGGACACAGGGGAAGGCATCTCCTAATAGAATGTGGCACTCAAATTGTGGTGAGCTGATAAAGCACAGTGCAGCATGGTACTGCCAGGTTCTGAAGATTTAGGTGTGTAATGCTGCTTGGCAGCAGTCTGCCTTTTAAAAATTGATAATCTGGGTAAACAGGTATTTGGCAAATTGAGAACTGCACTGCTGTGCA
Source organism: Notiomystis cincta (assembly GCA_013398075.1). Lineage (NCBI taxonomy): Eukaryota > Metazoa > Chordata > Aves > Passeriformes > Notiomystidae > Notiomystis > Notiomystis cincta. Next base: position 67,861 of record VZRX01005381.1, on the reverse strand, counting down.
AAAAGTAAGCTCCTGTTTTTTTCACCTGTGCTGTTACTTCAGGGCTATAAGTGCTGTCACCCTTCCTGTGCTTGAGGCATTTACTAAGTGACAGTTCTACTAAAAGTCTTTCTGCCTTCAGCATTTCATGTGGCAGGCAGAAAATTTGCACTGAGAAGTGACTGTCCTAGTTCTTTTATAGTCTCAATTCTTGTTGAGCCAGAAATGTATCTTCCTTTTCTTTCAATTCCTGCCTATCATCTGATGAATTTAGAGGGAGGGTGGCTTTGCATATGAAACACCAAGATAATTTATATAAATAGAAAATGATGAGAATACACATAGCTGATTAAAAAAATTACTCTTCAGGCTACAACCCTCATTGTTAAAAATATCAAATGACAAATTGCAGCCTTTCTGGGTCTGTGTATGGCTTCTGGGATGGACAAAGTCCTTTCCTTGGTCACTGTTTAGTCCTGGGCTGCTGGTTTTCTCTCCAGGCAACCCTGTGTTCCTTAGCTGGTCATTTTAGGTTACCTCATGTCACATGGCAGTGTTTGAACAAGAGCTCTGTAAAACCAGCCTTGTATCAGCTCCTGGCCCACGGACCCAATGAACCAGGGCATTGCGTGACTGATTGGTTTCCTCCCGCTGCCTTTACCTTGCGTGTGTTACCACAGGCACGATGCCCACTGAAGCAACTGCTGGGGAATGGCCCTGCCAAACTGAAATGCTCCTTATGGCTCTCTATCCTGCTGCTGTGGAATATTTGTAATTGAATTGGTTATTCTCCATTTACATTATCTTAGCATTTGCAATTTTCAGATTTACTGCGGTGAAGGGACTCATTTGGTAATTCATGTGGTGAGGTGAAAGCTCAGTGGGTCTTTCCGATTCCTTGTCTGCCTCTGAGAAGTGCCTGAATTCTCAGGCAGGTGTCTTGGGTGTGGGAGGGCAAAATTTACCCATCTTGTATCCTCTTCCTGGCACATACATGAATTTCTCTCTCCAAACACCAGGTAATTCTTCTGCTGGCTTTTGTTTTCAGTTTCCAGCTGAGTCTGGAACTTGGTTGTTATTACCAAATGGATTTATAAAAGGAAGCTTGATTCTTTCTCACTTAGCATTTCACTTTTTTGAGACACTTTACTTGGCCTTTCAGCATATTTGTAATGGCAAAATACATTTCTATAAAGTACTCTGTTCTTGTTATAATACTTAAAAACAAAATTAAAGCTCCCACGCAAACATTCAGTGAAACAAAGTAGATAAAAAACATGTTTGTGTTTGAGGAAGGAATTTTTCCAGCTTATTTTAAGGACTGTTGACAATGGGAGAAGGGGAAAGATGGGCCAAGGAAGCAAAACAGGTGTGTTTGGTTATGCAGCATGGATGAGAACTGAAAGCTGGCAGAAACAAGGTGCTATAAAAAGATTTTCTGGATGTGTTGCTCATAGATGGTCCTTTAGTGGAGCATGAAGCTGGGTCCCCATAATGCACTGTCTGAAAAACAATGGCTTTATGTTCAATAGTTATGACGGAATATGACCTACATTCACAGAATCACAAGAGTGATGAAAATTCATCATCAGTACTTAATTCATGCTTGAGTACATGCCAGGCTCTAATTATTAGATAGCTCCAGTCTGCTCAGGACCCAGACATTCACTGTGATCCTGGCACAGGTGGTTTTGTTGAGGACAGCCACAGACAAAAATTCCATTTCTGGGTTCTGTGCAACGGCTGCTGAGGCTGCAAGTGACCTGTGGGATGTCCACTGGGGTTCTGATACTGGAGATTTCAAGGTAAAGAGAGGCAAAGGGCATCTGAGTGCACTGAAGGGATCAAAAGGAAGTCACCAAAGTCACTGATGGTTTCCAAAATGCTACCAACAACTGACAGAAAAAAGAAAAAGGACCTTTCCACATCAGATAAATCACTTGTGAAGTAAAGGTAAGAAAAAAATACAAACCGACACATAGCATTTTTAGCTTTCTAATTCCATCCTTCCTTAACTTCCTTCTGCTGAGTCTCTTCAGTGTTCCTTATTCCCAGCTCATGCTTTATTTGCCTTTCAAGGACATTGCAATCTGTGTCTGACTTCAGTGCCATCATTGTTTCAAAGTCAATTCCTTTGAAAATGGTATACCTGAATTTCTTTGAGATCACAAAGCCTGGAGTAGGAGAGGGATATTAATAGAAACAGCTTCTCTCTGTTGTTGTATGAAGACAGAAGACGAATTATTTCAGTGTGGCAGTGGGAGGTGTTTTTCAAAGCAATTGTTTACATTTTTGAAGATCTAACAGGGAATTAAAAAGGTCTGGGTGGCACAGAGAGCTGCCATAATTTTGCATAAGGAGAGTAAAGGTACGCATTAAATACCACATTGCTAATTTTGCAAGGTATGCTTAGCAATTATCCAAGTTAAAGCAATACTAACAGCTCCCATCCAGCCTGCAGAAAATCAGGAAGAAACTGTGCAGCATCCTACCTCATTCCTTTTAAAACATGGTAGCAGAACAAGTGCTCTGGGCTTTATTTGATAGTCTTTTTAAACACCCTCCGACCCCACAATGATTCTTTTAGGATAATGGTCTAGGGCTGAATTCGGTAAAGACTCTGCCTGACATTCATCGGATGCTGCAGGGAACTCTTACTGGAGCTGGTGGGAAGAGGCAGGATTTAAATTTTATCCCTGAAGGCGGGTGAGAGTTTAGAGAGATCCAAGAGTCGTTTGAAGGGAAGTACAGGTATTTGAGACAGTCCTGATGTGCGACTGCCAAGGCAGGAAGGGACGTGGGTGTTACCGTTTGGCACTTGGACGGCGGAGAAGCCCCTCCTGTTCCCCCACATTCCCTCAGGAGGTCCTCTCCCATCCTTTCCCATCAGGCAGCTCCTGACTTTCTGCACGTGGACATTCCCTGAGCTGCAGCGTGGCTGTGGCTCTTTGGTGTGCAAAGGGAAGCAGGCGGTGCTGCGAGACAGAGGAGCCTTCCCACTCACTCGGAATCACCACCACCCTGGCCCAGCAGTCTTGCTGGTTTGACAGCCAGTCTGCAAGTTTCCCTGACATGTGAGACGTGATGTGTGGCTGGTACAAAGAGCTAGACCTGTGTCACTAAGTAGAAAAAATGTAATTCATGGTATTACATTTTAAAGATACATGAGGAAGAAAAGGAAGCAAGACCTGTACACCCAGTCTCCTCTCTTTCCTAGCCCTTTTCTCTGCTTCCTGCTTCTGGCAGCAGATCAGCTGTGGGTTAGCCTTACAGAGGGGTATTTTTGTTCCTCAGGCTCTGTGGGGTTCTCACAAGCCTTGCCACCTGTGTGCTGCTCTCCTGTGCAGGGAGCAGGGCCTCGCTGGCTGCTGTGCTGGGGGTTTGCAGATCCTGCCTCCACAGATCCTGCCCTACAGCCTGTCTGGGACTGCAAGGGCTGCCCTGTCCCTCAGGGATGCTTCATCCCATTGAGATCAGACTGCTTCACAAGCAGCTGCTCTGGCTGCAGTGTACTGGAGTTGAAAAGTACTCAGGGAAAAGTTATTAGAAGTGTCAGATTTAATTTTATAGCATCATTAATGCTGGAGACCTCAGACTTCAAAAATTACCAATGCATTCATAATTGCAGTGGGAAGAACTTAGTCTAACTATTAATGCCTTTAGAAAGGAATTTTGAGGGTCAAAGCCTGATTTTTAAAGTGTATTGCTAATAACACATTAAGAAATGAATTAGTAAGTTATTAAGCTATGAATAAATGAAATTGTGTTTGTTTTAAAGGCTGGTCATTTGCTCTGCTCCATTTTTGTGCAGCCTGCCAAACCCTTCACTGATGAGCTATACTGCTGTGGACAGATCCCTGCCTCGAGTAACTTGTTATGTGTATTTGACACAGCAGAAAAGGAAACATCAGACAAGCGTGGTGGAATTGATGAGGGAGGGAGGGAGGAACATTCCCAGCAGAAATAAGGTCAGGCACATCACTGCACAGCTCTGCCAGTGGGCTTCAAGCACTTTTTCTTGTTCAGGAGAATAAGGGGGGGGTGTGCCCCGTGGTACCTCTTGGCAGGTCCTCTGCTTGCAGAGCTGAGTCCTGCTGAGTTCCTGCCAGCTCAGCCACCTGGGCTTCCTTTCCTAGAAATGAGGTGGGATGGGAGGGAGCAGGGCAAGGCAGAGCCTGGCACCTGTGTGCCTCCTCCCCTGATAAAGCCAGGGCACGGCAAGGGTGGGAGCTCAGGGGAACAGCAGCAGCCGGCTCATCCGGAGGCAGCCTGGCAGGTGTCTGGCCAGAGGTGGCTCTCTGTAAACCTGCACATCCGGGGCTGTTCCTGGCCTTACCCCTCACCTCTGCCAGCCAGCAGCTAAAGTTACATTAGCAACAGGTAGGACATGAAATAGCACTTTTGCTCCAATGCATTAGTTTCTGGGTTTGTAGCTTTTTTTCCCCTAGTTTTTAAAAAATTGTTTGAAAAATGGCGTAAAATATCACATTTCACCATACTTGATGCAGAATTGTGGGTTTGTATGGTGTAGAGTCAACACTTGGTGAGTTTACTAGGTTCTGACAGATGTTAGATGCCCAGTCAAGACAATTGGATTTTCCACAAACAAAAGTTCCTAATGTCAAGCAGCAGTTTGGCTGCTATTAATAAACCATGTTGCTGCTACCTAATAAATGAGGCCGTTTTAAAAAAAAACCCAAACAAACAAAAAAACCCAAACAACCATTTTTAATAAACTTTTTAATTTTTAAAGATTTTTGAAAACAGTTGGTCCCAAACCACTTTCCAAGCACATCTACTTTTTTCTCTCCCTTGCCTTTGGCTTCCCATGGTTTCTTTTGTATCAGATGAGAGATTGGTACCTTGCAGTTGTTTGAACCATTAAACTGGTTGCTGATTAATTCTTGACTGAGTCTTCTCGATGCGTACTTCTGTCAAGATTTAATTTAATTTTGAGCTCACCAGTTATCTTGGAGTTCATTTCAGTAGGTGTAGCACCAGGCTCCTAGTCTTCCATGTTGCATGAAATAGAAACATGTGACACTTCTCTTCATTCTCTCCCCTGCCTGTAACTAAGGACTGCTGTATTTCAAGGTGTGATATCTGCACACAGTTTGTTTTCATACAAGATTTTATTTGATTGCTGTGAAAAATAGAAATAGCTACATTTTATATGGTACCAATTATCCAAATTCTTAATTTTTTCACATCTCCTTAACAAACACATGATGTGTTTAGCAATATTTTACTTTGAAGATCAAAACTGTATGGTTAGAAATTACAGGGACATTCAGATTCTAGTATGTATAAACCAATGCCAGAATTTCTTCAAGTGCTACATTTTTAACTCACCTTGGAAGTAAATAGCATGGAAGTGCCACCAGTGATTGACTTTGTGCTTCTCTTTGCATCTTCACTTTGCACTATGCCTAAAGAAACAAATGTCAAGGGATGGTGATCTGGGAAGGCACAAGGCCGAAAGCTGAGTGTACATATTGAGTCTAAAAACTGCCACTTTGTTGTGACTTTCATTTATCTTCCTTTTTCTGGTTCTATTTATCAGTTGACAGTTTTGCCTTAGCTGAGTTAAAAATCAGAGAAAAAGGTTTGAAAAGCAGCATTGCTTAAACTAGAGACAAAATGTACATTATATTAGTAACAACTTTCATGTATGTGTAAGCAATCAACTGCAATGATAAGAGCTAGAAGTATTTTTTTAATGAGACACCTTTTTTAATTTTTTCCAAGCCATCTGTTGAGGCCTGCAAATATTGTAAAGATTTGCCATTTTTCCTCTTCTGTCCAAGACAAAAATAATTTTGTGGCAGCTATGTGCTGTTTTGCTAGCCTCGATATGAAACATACTTATTAGATGGCTGTCTTTTCATTTAGAAGTCTATATTCATAATGAACTTATTTTTCAGTGCTAAATTATTAATCTTTATTATTATCTGAGAACATTTTGGTCATTTACCAGTTATTAACTTTCATTACTAATTCATAACACTTGCAAAGTTAATATGAGAGATACATATTTTTATACTTCATGTCTGCTGTCAATTCTTGTGTTGTAGTTTGATGAGAATCTACTCAAGCTCTTAAATTTCTTCTTTCAGTTGGAAAAGTGTCTTAAATCATGGAATTGAGGAGTGAGATTTATTCTGAAAAGGAAACAAGGTACATCTAGGTTTCTATGACTGCCCAGTGCTGCCAAGTCCTTTGAGGCCTTGTGATTTTTGCTCTGTCTGCTGATCTGTAAGATCATGAGTAGGTCTCTCACCCAAGTCATTGTGTTTTACACTTTATTAAAAATTGCACCCCAAAAACCATCAAAATAAACTGTAATTATGTTATTTCTTATTAGGATGTCATGTTTGCACATGTCCATTCCTGTCTCTCCCCCTCTATCCCTACCTGCATTGTAGGGAGCATTTCTGTATCGATACAATATGAGCAGGATGATCCCAAGCCTTCCTTGCCTGTTTTCTTTGAGATGCTACAGCAAAGCAGCCACTCCAAGTGAAGGATCAGCCCCTGGCAGGGAGCAGGAAGCACAGGGGCATTCTGGCAAAGCCAGAAGCAGTTTCCTTTGCATGGAGGATCTGCTCTCTCCTCATCCTCATCCTCATCCTCAGAGGTTAGCTCTCATCCTGGCCTCTGCTCCCGCTGTTGCTGTCCTAAGCAAGCCCGTCCTCAGGTCTCCTGCCTGAGGTCCATCTGCTGCACCCAGCCTCACACCACACCTCCCCTCCCAGTGCCTGTATCTCCTCTGCCCTCACTCCTCTTCCCTCCCCAGCCTCCCCTGTTCCCAGTTCCTTTCCTTCCACAGGCCTCCTTGCCATGTCTCCTTTCACTTGAAGTGGACTCTGTCCAGCCTCCTTTCCCATCTTGCTGCAGTCTCACTGTCCAGCCTTCTCCACCCTGTGGGCTGGTGTCCACCTTGTGCCAGCAGCCAGCGTTCTGTGCTGGGGATCCTTCTGGTGATCCTGCTGGGGATCCTGGTGGTTTTTCTGCCAGTGAGAGGAGGCAGGGGCTTGCATCAGGGACAGGAGTGAGCTCCAGGCCAGGCTGAGTGTTTCTGGGGAGCCTTGGCCAGCCCCAAGGCTGCAGGTGCCTTCAGCCCTTCCCTTGCTGTCATTACACCAGAGCTTATGTGCTGAACAGCCTCTGGGTAGAAAACTGCCTTTGGCTCTGGAGGAGCTCCTTGTCTGTGCTCAGAGGGGCTCCTGCTGAACTTGTCAGAGGCAGAGGATAGTGGAATGCTATTGCAGTGTGGATAAGAGAAGTGTCTGCTCGTCAGGACGTGGAGGAAGTAGATCCTGGGTCTTCACAGCCATGGAAGATTGCATCACCCAGCACCTAACAATGAAGAGTACTTTGGGAGCTCCTTTGTTGGTAGGGCCCCCTTTGGAAAAGAAAGGCGATCTTGTTCTGCCAATCCTTTAATGACTATGTCTCTCTGTGTGCTTTTGGGGGAAGGGGGGTTCAGATAACCAGATGAATTTTAACAGAAGGTCTTTGTGTAAAATATATGCACATTAAGAAAGAAATATATTTTAAATCTGTTTTCAAGAGGAATGTGAAGTTACAGAGGGGAAAAATGTGTAGTAGAATTTTGTTCTGTTTTGTGGTTCCTTTGTAGAAAATACTCTGAGCATGGCACTTCAAAACTATTTCCATTTCCCAAACTATTTCTGGTTAAGTTTTAGTTGAAGGAAGTTGTTCAGTTGCATGTTTAAGGCAGTAAATACATTTAGAAAGGTTGAATTATGAAGAATTCTGTTTCCGGTCATTGTCCTCATCATGTGGAGAGGTTATTTGGAGTTGTATAAAATTCCAGCAGTTTAATATTAGTTCTTTATTTCTTGGGCACCAAAATGACATAATCTTTTATTACTTGCTTATAAGCAAACAATAGGGTTGGTAATTTGAGACTTGAGGATTTAGGATCTGTTTTGTTGCTTTGTAGCACTGTCCACCCACTACAATTGAATTTGTAATTTATTCTCCCAGTCTGTGATAACCTACTCACCTGCCAGCACTTGACAGTTCTGCACACTTGTGATTTATTTAACTCTATCTTTCTAAAACATGGAACAGGGTTTTAATTGCCTTTATGAAGAATTTTGCCAGCAGGGCAATGGAGCCTCATTCCTTCATTTGCAGAGAGAAATTGCTCTGGTAGCTCTGAAGTTTGTACAAACTTTGGATCGACCTTAAACACATTTGCTTTAGCCCGTTTTTTATGCTTGAAAAAATTAACACAGACTTGAAGATTACTTTTCTGTCCTTAGACAAAGGACTTTGGCTGTCATGCTTATTGTTTCTGTACTTTCTAACAACTGTTAAATATATGATGCATCATTTATCTGCCTGCATGTGCATACAACTTGTAAATAATTTAATGTTTTACTTTACCACTTGGCCTCTTCGCATAACTCTAAAATGAGGAAGATAAAATTCTGCTAAATTATTAATTCACTGGGAAATTGAAACAACCAACATAAATTAAGCACTGAAAATGGTTCCCTTTCTTCTGTGGGAATCAAAGGAGTGAACACAACTGGATAACAGCAAGGGAGCTAAATGGACCAGATGATTATAGAATAATTTAGGTTGGAAAGGGCTTCTGTGGGTATCATCTAGTCCAACCACCTGCTCAAAGCAAATCTACTTATTAGAGACACGCTTGGTTGAGTCTTGAATGCCTCCAACAGTGGAGATGATCCAGGATGGAGCTTTCAGGAGTCTCCTGTGTCAATGGGGACATAGACAGGGCACATCAGACCTGTTGCCTGGCTGGCTGGTGGATTTTGGTGGTATTCTGCAGTGTTAGAAGTTTTCCTGCAGGTTAAAACCTTTGCAGCAAGGTGTACAGGTGCTCCAGTGCCATTGTGGCAGAGCAGAAAATTTTGCAGCTCACTCTAAATGGATCTTTTATAGATCAAACCACAGTGACTTTATGAAGGCTTCTAGATCTTGCAACTTAAAATAATTTGTTTGTGTCAATTTTCATAGTAGTCAGTTTTTTCTTTTAGTTATTTACTGTGGGCTTTTTTGTTTTGCCATATTCATGTAATATATATTGTAGTAGTTGTCACATATTGTTTTAAATGTTTAAAGAGAATTAAATGATTGCACATAGGGAAATATGGCAAGACACTATTAATATCCAGAAGAGCAGCAAAGTCCCGGCATGTAGCTGCAAAGCAGAGCATAGTATAATTTGTGATTTAAAAAAGAGCTATATAAACTAAAGTTAAATCTGTATTCTGTAGAATTTCTGCCCTCAGTAACAGTCTTTTCTATGATAATTCTTTGGGTTTGAACTAGATTTACTTTGATTCAAGAGCAGCTGGGGAGCTCTGAAATATTTGAGTGTTGTATCTATATAACATGAACTGCAGTGTCTGTGCTTTTTTTTGTTTTGTTTTCTTACCTGCTTCTCACTCCTGGGATATAACCAGGAATTCCCTATGTTCTTCTGAAGGGGAAGGTCAGTTTGCATAATGCTTTCTGGATGGCCTGCTTGTATTTAAGGATACAAAATTAAAAATATCCCATGCAGACCTGTACATAACTGAATAATAGAGGTTCCTGGCATTGGTGGCCCACACATCACAAATCTGAGCAAAGATTGCTCCTGTGATCAAGTCCCTGGTTTGTGTTGGATTGCACCAGGAGAGGACCAGTTCCCTAGATGATCCTGTCCTTGGGTTTGGCCTTCCTTTACTGATTCTTGAACATCCTGCTCTGCTAATTCTTGTCAGTCACCCAGGTGAAATGCTGGAGGTTGTTTGGAAAGCAAATCCCTTTTCCTGTGGGGAGGATGGGATGTGTGCAGAGACTAAAACACATACAGTTTCAATGCACAGGGACAGTATATATGGCATGGTGGATGGAGTAATTGTGTCCTGGAAGAGATGCCAGCATTCTGGAGCAGATCATCCCCCTTAAAGATCCCACTTGCTGCATCCCTGAGACCAAGTCCTCAGTATCAGTCTTTTAGTGGGAGCACTTGTGCCTCTCTTCCTGTATAGTTCCATCTTCAGTGTCATCATCACCTTCCTCAAACAAACTGGGATTGATGAAGGCAGTTTGGTGATGAAGAGTGAAGCAATGGGATGATGTTCTTAGTGATCAGACTTTTCAGAAACACATACTTAATGGACAGCAGAGCATGCCTATGTAACATTTCTTCTGTATAAGAAAGGGACACATAAAAACTGCTGTCACAGTGCTGTCTTTACTGAGAGCATTTAGAATGTCTGAAAAAAATTAATCTGTGAATCCAAATGTAACAAATGAGATCAAAATTTGGGAGGGAGAAAAGGACTATTAGCTGGGATTGACCTTTGATTATATGGCTCTACAGCTATGGGGACCCACACTGTGTGTCCTCTGCAGGCTTTGGTCACATCAGAATGTGCAGGCTGAGGTATAACTGATGATTTTTTTGGTAATGTCTTGTCTTTTTCTTTCTCTTACATAATCTTAGCTTACATATTAACAGTGTTATTTCCCCAATTGTTTCCGTGCTGTATGAACTATGTCAAGAGGAGTCATGATTTCATCACTGCCTATTTCTACTTTGTATATTTAATTGACAAAATCCTCAGTGTCTTTCAACACATTTTGATGTAGTAATTAGTTTGGCAATTGTAATTCCAATGATGTATTTACCCATTGTGCCTTTGTTCAGGTTCTAAATGTACAGCCATAAATAGTCATTATTTATGCTATTTGTGCTATTTTATTAAATCATGTGAACATCTCAGCTAAAGAATCCAAACACAAGCACGTTTTGCAGTACTGTTTTAGGAAATACTCATTGACTAATACAGCCAACCTGGAAATCAGCAGATACTTGTATGTTCAGCAGCTTTCCACATGCCCCTTTGTTCACCATCATATTTGACTTCTTCAACCAGGAGCCCTCAGGTGTCTCTGCTCTGCTTGTCCTACCTGGAACACATCCATGCATAATTCACTGCCAGGCTGCACAAATGCAAATGCCCACACAAAGGGCGTGAGAAGTCACTGGGAGCAGGAATCTTCCTTTTGGCAGCAGTATGGAGTCAGGTCAAACAAAGTGCCTGAGTGAGTGTGCTGTGTTCAGTGCTGGTGCTTGTTGGTAAGATGCTATAGAAGCAATGAGTTTCTCAGTCTTTGTAAAGGTTACAGTGATAGTAACTGCATATCATACAGTATTTATTTTAGGTTTTCAGAAGGAAATTGTTAATTCTTACTTCTCAAAGAGCTTTTCACTACTCAACTGAAGCATGGACTTGTCGTAGTCCTTTGGAGTTCCAGATGGCATGAAGACCCTTGGTCTCTCTCTCACTGTGTTTAGATGTATTTGCTTGCATGTCTTTAATTATGACTGTGTAATTAAAATATGTCTATTAAAACTGAGTAGCTGATAACCAGAATGAGGCAAACTAACTCTGAACAAACTAAAATTTTGACTGTCTAGGAAACTGTTGAACATCTCACTAGAAATCCCTTCATCCCAGTTCAATTAATGCTTATTCTTGCTTATCTGTACACAGGAAAAATCCTATTTTGCTAGAGGCTGACATGAGCATCATCAAAATCAGCAGTTAATGAATGTTCATTAATATTATGAAAATTTCATTCCTTCTCCAAACACTTATGTAATTTATCTGTATAACCATTTCAGAAGACAGCATTATCCAACCTTCTGTACTGCATCCTCATATAGTAACCTGAGAAAAACTGTATGAAGTTCTTACAGCCTAGGGATTTTTGCAGCATTTTTGAAAGGTCTCTAAAAGGTATTACTTACAGCTGCATACAAGCTTTGTAAAGTATTAATAGCACTACTTCTTCTGTGCTGAGTGGATTACTGCCATATACATTTGTAATTGGTGTAACAGTGCGTGCAGAAGAATTTCAAAGCAGCCACTCAACTGAAAACTCTCTCGTTTTATTAATAGCCCATTCATGAAGAGACTAAGAGAGGATTGTGAAAAGTGTAGAAGAATTCAAGTCTGATAAGAGAAGATGTGAGAACTGAGCACTGGATCCTTTGGGTCCAAAGCACATGGCAACAGAGGAAATTTTTCAGAGGAAGGAAGTTTAGGGTAGCAGGGACTGAAGGCTGAACGGTGTTCCTGGCCTGTGGCAGCACAGCAAGACAGCATCCTCTGTTTATGTAGGTGCTCACAGTGATTTCTCTCTGTACACATGAGATTATTGAGAACACCTAAAGCTGTAGCCAGGCCCCATCCCTGCTGGGAGCTGTCTGGATGCATTGGTCCAGCAGTGGTCTATGCAGTGTTTCACATTTCGCAGTTGTCAAATGCATTGTTTCCAGGAAATGACCTGAAAATCTTGATGTTTGCATTTTCCTGGCCTTCCACAAAATCAACCCCTCTTGAACAATTGAGAAACCTGTGCCCAAGTGCTCTGTCTCCTGCAGAGAAACTGAGGAAGTGCAGATTTCATTAGTGAGCTGCAGTGTCTGTCTAGAGTGCAAATGGATACAAACCCCTTCTCTGTCTGCTTCTGATGGGAAAGTACTGTGTACCTGCTGTAGCTGTTAAAAGATACAACTTTTGAACTAGAATTCTATTTTGAGCACAATCAAAGATTCCTAAATGCCAGCCAGTTTTTCCAACATCAGATTTTGATTCTCTCTTCCTCAGCTCATTCTGCACAGAGCTGTTTGCTGGAAGGTCACTCAGTGTTGTTGACTGCATGTGTTTTTCATTTCTATACATCCATATGTGTTTGCATAGGCATGTATATCCACATATTAGGTGCAGGTGATTTTTGAACAGAGTTTTCACTAGCATAACTCAGTATATTAAGTCAGCTACTTTATCCTGACTCCCTGAGTTTGATTATTAGCTGGTACATGATGGGAATGACCACTGTGCTTCAGGGTGTATGTGCAGGGAATGGCTGATAAGCCTGAAATGATATCTTTAAAGGACTTTGTCAATAAAACTGTATTTGATAAACCCTTTTAAGCCACTTCCTTTTGCTGCCGGTTGTTTTATCTGATTATCATCAGCAGCTTCCTCTTGCAGTGACTCCATAACGCGCAGGCACCAAAGGTCTCCCATCACTTTCTTTCTCCTTCTCTTACTGCAAAAATCCATTCTATACAGGCCCCCACCTCCCTCCCTTGCACTGGGCTCACAGAGCAGCAGCAGTCAGTGCTGAACTGTGGTTGGGTGGAAGTAGGGGTCCACATCAAGCATAGGACTGAAACAATTCCCAGGAGCTTCCTATGTGAGCAGATTCTGCTTCAGATGCTTTCACTTCTGACCAAAAAGGTGGACCTCATACCTCTGACAGATTTGTTCAATCACAGCCTGTAATTGTCACCTTCCAGGTAATTTTATCTGGCAGAATTTAAGTAAATGAGAGAACTGGCAGTTCATAATTAGCTCCAATATCACAATGGTATTTACCTGTTGCTTTGCATGGGCACTGGATGCTAATCAGGGTTTCCCCATGTTCTGACCTCCTGGTTTTTGCCAGTGTATATGCAGTTTCCTTACTCTTTCCTAGAACATCTCTGAAGTTTTGAGATTGACTGCTAGTTGCCTTCAAAAGTGAAAGGACTTGAATTAAAGGACAAAGTGGAAGTGCTTTCTTGTTAGATGTTAAACCTCACTTTGTGTGGCTGATCATAAAGAGACATTTTCCTCTAGTTATTTCTCAGATCTACTGTGATTTTCAGAATATTTTCTATTGCTAAAGGTGAAGGAACTTGTTCTTTTGGAGATGGATCACTTTTATTGCTAAACCTCAGGAAATTCAGACAAGCAATATAAGATTACCTAAATTAGAGGCACAGATGTTGGGCTTTAAGAGCTTTTTGTTATCTTGTCAGTTAAATGTTAACACTTCTAGAATACTGAAACCCTAATCTTATCTATTGAAATTTGTTTGGTTTTTTACTGTACATTTAAATTTTGAAACACTCTGTATTAGGTTTAGGACTTAGTTTAATTTTTTTGAGAGATTGCTGTAAAGAAAGACTGGCAGAAGTGGCTCAACAGCATAATGTGCAAGTATAAATAGAATGCAAGCTGTCCATTTATCTCAGGCCTGATCTACTTATATTCATCTGATGCTTATTACAATCATGGTCTGTCTCTGAGCAGATACATCCAGTTAGGATTAAGCTTGGACAACTAACCTAATTCACTCATGTAACTCACTCTTGTAACTTAATTCAGGGTTTCTGTCTACACTTCTTGTGATACCAAAGAATTCTTTAAACTCCCAGCCCTTAATAAATCAACATCAAAATATTAAGAATATTTATCACTGTATTTTTATGAGATACTGAGTTTTTTGCAGTGGCTTTTAGGTTTGCCCAGATATATCTTCATTCATACCTATTTCTGAGATTTCTTCCCACTCCAGCTTCTGCTGCTGTGTCATGGTATTTTATGAAATATAGTTTCAGATGACAGATTCTCTAGAATACTCAATGGGACCCCTTTTTGAACTATTTGGTAGAATGTTCTGCTAGAGTAGCCTGAAAGTGAAATACAAGCATGCCTATCCAATTCCAACAAGCATAAAAATAATAAAGGCAAAAGATTGTACCTAAACTTCATATTAACCTCATCTACACTGAAAAAAGGAAGATTCAGTCTCTTCTTGTATTTCAAGAATCTAGAATATCCGTGGAGTAATGATTTATTTCTTGGATTTTCAGACAGATTTTCTCAGCATTTTCACTCTACAAGAGCCCTGTGGAATTTGTGGAGTAAAAATATCAATGCCTTTAACATCTCATTTACACTTTCTTTTTCATTTAAAATCAGGCTCTAGTTGACTCTTTATTGTTTTAGCCTAGTGAATGGCCTCTGGCATAGGTTAATCTTTGGCATCTTGTTTTCAATTTTAAAAATCAACACAAGCAACTTGCCATAATTCAACACTTAAATATGGCTATAAAAAAGCTTAGGACTAAGCATAACAACAATCAGTGCTAACTTGTTATGGTATGTGGGTGTTCAATCCTGTTAAACAACTTACATTTCAGATTAGAAGCAACTTGTATATGTGCAAAACAATCAGTTTGTACAGTAATGTAGTATGAGTCCAATTTATCTTTGTGTTTGTATGACTGTTCTCAACAAAATAAGTATGTGTTCAAGACATAATTGATGAAACATGATTTAAAGAGAACAACAAATTCCACTTGCCTTCCCCCTCATTTAATTTCCACTGTTACTGTGAGCCTGCTGGTGCTGGTAGATTCTCATGGCAAGATTTATCTTGTATGTGCCCTTACATTTGCTTTTAGAAACTGACCCAAGAAACAATTGTTTCTGAGCTCTGCCTATGTGTGTTAGATGCAATTCCCCATACAATTTTCAGAGTCTTTTATGTTCTTTATGACAGATCAGACCTGAAGCCCTCTGGGCTGTTAGTGGGGATGTGAAGGCACCTCTGGTGCTGCAGTTTCTCCTACCTGCCAGAACTCCAGGGAAAAAGAGTGGCTGAGTGGAAGATGCAGATCACACAGGTGGGCTCTTGTGCCCTGTGTGTGTGGTGAGATCTTGAAGTGCATGAGAGCTGCCATGTTCCTTGTTTGTGAGAAGTACTCTTTTCCCTGAAAAACAAGGTCTACAATAGAAGAAATAGCAACACCAGTGTCAGTGGCTTATCAGGAGATATGAAGAAGTGTGGGGGAATGGAATAAATGTAGAAGAAACTCTAGAACAGTGAAGATTCTGCTGCCAGAGCCTCCTGCTCTGTACAGTTAGGAGGGATACATGCTCCTTAACGTGAATCTTTCAGCATCACATCAAATGTGAGGATTTAAGGAAGGGCCTGTAAATAATTGTTAGGATTTGGAGGAAAAATTGCAGTAGGGCTTTCGAGATGTCCTGCAAAGATAAGGCCCCTGTACAGACAAAAAGATCAAAAGGAACAGTAAGAACATTTAGTGGTGAAGAAAGTGATGGCATCTTAATTTAATAATTCCCAAGAAAACTCAAAGTTACTGTTCTAAAGTATTTTGAGAGTGCCTGGGAAAGGAGGAATCAGAGAGAGTGTACAGCTGTAAATCAGCGTGGCTGCATCTGTTGTCAATGTGCAGCACTCTGCCTGCAGTCAGAAACAGACCTGGAAATGAAGCATGAGGAAAAAAAGCCCTATTTCATTGCCACAATTTTGTTGATTCCATCAGGCTGTCTGCAGTCATTTAAAGATAATTGGAGGGGTGTTACCCACTGGATGTTACTGTTTATGTGATGTGAAAGAAGAGATAGGTGCAGTCTAGTTGGTTCTGCCAACTAATACTCAAATAATATTGCTGTCTATAAACTCTGGCGTAATTTGCTGATGCTGTACAGAGCAGAGATGTCCTTCAAATAGGAGCTTTTGTTGTAGTAATGCCAGCAGCAAGGGAGAATATTCAGATTATTTTCCTGGAGATAGAAGCTGCTGCTGTTTGGAAAACAGTGCATTACACCATCTGTTTCCTTCTGATTGCGCACTACCATAGCCATTGTTGTGATTAATTTCTTTGCTTCTAGGCACAAATTTGAGTGCTTGAAAGAAGATTAAAAGCTTGTTTGTGGACAGGGATGTAGCTAATGGCTAGATTTTAGTAGGATTGTGTGTACTTACCAACTTTACAGTTTAAGTCATCAATCTTCTGCATGCATTTGATATGTGAAGAAAGAAAGGAGAACATCCTTTTTCCTTGTAATAATCCTGTACACGAATTGCTGGTGAGGCTTTCACCGTGTGCCACTAGTGACATCACACGTTCAAAACACTGCTTTTTGGGACAAAGAGTCACTTTTCATAGAATCAGAGAATCATTTGGGTTGGAAAAGACCTTTAAGACTATCAAGTCCAACTATTAACCTAACACTGGCAGGTCCACAACTAAACCATGTCCCTAAGTGCCACATAGATACGTCTTTTTAAATACCTCCAGAGATGGTGACTAAACTGCTTCCCTGGGCAGCTTGATCCAGTGCCTGTCAAATGTTTTTGTGAAGAAATTTTTTCTGGTATTCAGTCTAAACCTCCCTGGCACAGCCTGGGGCCATTTTCTCTTAGCCTATCTGCCTCATTTTCTAGCAAGGCTTGGCTGCTGAAAGAAGAGGTGTAGTTCCATCCTCATCCCACTTGATTATCAGGACATGTCCTTAGGTCATGAGGGTGATGTGCCCCAGAAACCCCAAACCAGTTGTTATCCTGCCAGGTAGGAGGGCAGCCCTGAGGCTGACAAACTGCCACAGACATGCCCTGGTCACTTCTGGTGCCTCCACTGGGAAACTCAGCAAGGAACACGCTGCAGTGTTGTTGTCTCTGTGGATGTTGTTGCTACTCTTTATCTGGCCAGAACCGCTGCTTTGTGCCCCTAGCACAAGAAAATGCAGAATTTTGCCTAATATAGATGCTGTGTCTTACCTCAGTTCCTCTGTTCTTTGAACCCTGAGTACACAGTACAGTGGCAGTGTGTATCATGGTGGTGTTCCACCACTAGGCTGTTCCTGTCCTTCCTTCCTGTGAATTTCTGGGTGCTTAAATAAGCCTGGAAAGCCTTAGACCCAGGACATGTAGCACAGCTGCAATATGCAGTGGTCCATCTGCTTGATGTAAAGAATTTGGAAAACAAGTGATGTTTGCATGAAGCTTATCTGTTCTTAATTATTTTTTTTTTTATTTTTCTTGGTTGTCACATTTCAAGATTGTCACATTTGTCCATGATTTCATGTCAAAAGCTGAACCTCTTCCAGCTAGGACTGTAACAATTCTCTGTTAACACAGTGAATGCAAACTAATATTTTGTAATAAGGTATTTAATATTTACTTCAATGTGACTTAATTAAAGATTGTCTCCTTGAATTTGCTTTCAGAGTAATAGATTCATCCTATTTTAAAACACTTCTTCAGGGTGATGTGCATAATGGTATATATTTGGATTGTGGTATATCTGTGGCCATACAGGACATAGTTAAACAGAATTGAGAGGAAAATCTTGACTGCCAAGTAAAGCAGCATTATCAATTTCCTCTCTCCTGCACTGAAAGAGACAGGGGGAGCAGACAGTGTAGGGTTTCCTGATATGTTTTAAGAAAGCCTGGGATTCATTTCCCCTCCCTTCCTTCCTATTAGCTGTTTGTTAACTCCCGGGAAGACCCAAGTTTTTCTCGTAAGACCTCTCTGCTGGCTATTCTGGATGGCTCTGCCTTTGAAGGGCTCAGTCCTCTGTGCAAATACAGGGGGAGGAAGAGGAGTTTTATTGATGATGGGAGTCTAACTTTGGGCAAACAAACTGAAGAGGAGCTTCTGATTGGCAGCATTGTATTCACAATGGCATTTTCTTTTCATTTGCTGGCATGAGCATAGCACTTGTCCCTGAGGGACACCAGGTGCCTGAGACGAAGGAGGAAATGCAACAAGTGTCAGTGTGAGATTTCTGTCCTGGGAGCGCCGAGCTGCGAACTTGAAAGCAAGACTGTAAAGTTAAAAGAAAGACGTTCAATTTGCCTTTCTTCAGGAGAAACCTCGCAGTTTCTTTGCAACAGCTGGACATCCCTGACGTTGAGAAGGATGTGAAGAAGGAGGTGATTGCACCAGCTACTTGGGACAAGCACTGGTGTTGGATCTCCCTGTGTGGCTGGAGTGCATTGACAACCTGTATGTTTTGTGGGGGCTTTCCTTCATCCTAAACAGCACAGGGCTGCTAGTTTGGATATAGTTATTTTGGATAAAACACTAAAAAAGGGACAGTTTTTCCATCTTTTTTTATTTTCTTAAAATGTCTTGCTAGTCTGAGCTGCTTGTGTGAGAAGCTGTGACTTCTTCACTCACACTGATCACGCTGAAAGCAGACTGAAGCTGTGGCAAGATGTCCTGTCTGCTGGGTGCAGCCTGCTAGGAACTGAGAGGGTGTTGCAGCTTCATGCAGAAAACATTTTGGTATTTTCAGTCCATTAAGTGCAACTGATCTTTCTTCCTTTCTAGTGGAACTAGGTATTGGTTCCTGAAGAAAAGCATAAACAATACAAAAAACTGCACTGCATCTTCTTCCAGGACTTTAAAACTGTGGCCTTTTTCATCATTTTTGGTGTCCTCTGAATTTGACAAAGAAATTTCACACTCCATTGACATTTAAAAAAAAAAAATCAGAGTATCTTTCGGTGTGTTAGAAGAGAGTAATTCTAAAGAGGAGATCTTTTATTTCCTTTGCTGAATAGTTTGGTGAAGATACACCCATGTCTCAACGCCGCCTTTTAAGGGAAGGACATGAAAGTCCTTTTAGGATCCTGCAAAGATTCTTCCAAATCCCTCACGGCAGAAGGCACTCAAGACATAACCCACACCAAATATGCTCTGGTGAGGTGAATGTATAAGTGATCCTATGGTGTGATGTGTGTGTACTCTGAATGTTGCAACTGATTGGAGCAGCATGTGAGTTCAATATGAGCAGTAGGCAGCCTAGGATTTGTGTTACTGGTCTATTTCAACTGATGATTCTTGAAGGAACAAGTGGGGTTTTTTTTTCTGAAAGTGTACTCATGTAGGGATCCAGTAATTGTGGCAGTTAAAAAATACAAATCTTTATCAATATTAGGTATAGCTCATGATAGTAATTACTGTCACTGGTACCTACTGGAGAAAAACTTTATATCTTGTTTTCTTCTTGCATTTCCAGGTGTATGTCAGTATCTAACATAGATTTGAATGGTTTACATCAGCCCTCCTTTTCTATTCCAGAAGTACATTGCTGAGTATTCCTCTCCTGAAAATTATACCTATTTGCACAGAAGAAAATATTTATAACTGTACTCAAAAAATCAAGAAGCCTCTGATCACATCTGGAATGTACTAAATTTAGGGCTTGCCACCACTTAGTCTCAAAATCTGTTTCATACAGTATGTGTTAGTGTGACTGATAATTATATAATCTTTGTGTTTAGTAAAGCTGAATTTTGGAGGGGTGAGGGGGGATTTCTCTGAAATAAATTAACCCTGATAAACTAAGATAAACCAAAGTAGATAAGTAAGATAAAGTAGATAAGATAAACTGAGGAAGATTTTTCAAAAATCAATTAAAACTTTCTTGGTTTTTTTTTAATGCACAGTGATCGACTATGATCTTTAAAAAAAAAAAGAGAACTTACTTTGTTTCTTTTAAAATAATTTGGAAATCTACATCAACATAAACTAAGCTACCTTTGTTAATTTTCAAGGCTTTTCAGTATTCTTTTCTTTGATGTTGGCATTTACTCTTTGAAAAAGAAAATACAAAGAGAAAAACGCCTCTCTGGTGATTTGATTTTCTTACACATTCATTTGTACTATGCTCACTGAGTCTTTCGTTATCTATTGTGTTCAGAATTAAAATTATAAAGGTTTTTTTAATATACTTTTTTTTTAACTTCTGAAATGTAAAGATTTCACCTTTCCTGACTTACCAGTTCTGGGCATTTGGCCAAGATTTGGTACTTTTAGGAGTGCTTGTTAGTAAATTATCAAAATCTAACAATTAATTATATTCAGCTAAGACTAGAAAAAGTTTTGATGTAAATTGCTGTTGATAAGAGTAAAGAAAAATTGGGGAAAATTTAGTAGTATTTTAACCATATGGGATGCAGTCTTTTAAAGCAAAACAAAACAAGCTGTCCTCAAATTTCAGTCTTACTTTCATGTAGGATTCAACTGTTACTTGGTAGCACTCACACTGCAGTCAAGTCCATAGTGTAGACACGAAAGCCACTAATTTCACCAAATATTTTATGATATTTATATTTTTATGTGTTTCAGGCACCTGCTGGCCATTCATTAATGGATTGGAGCTAATCCAAAGCATAGGCAAAGCATTGACTACTTAGGAGGAAAATACAAATTTATTCCATTGAACACATTCTAACAGATAATATTCCTAATTTTTGCCTAATTTCCTTTAGACCAAGATCCTTAATATAAATCTTGTAGTGCTATGCAATTGTATCTTACATCTTGCTTTCACTATTTAGAGGTGTGTGTGTATAGTCAGAAAATAGTATGTTTCTGTAGGAAGCTGTCTGTTCTGTCTCCCACCCATCTTTATTATTATTCCAAAACTCTTTTTGATCATGTGGCAGCCTTTTCTGTTTGAAGTCTTCAAGTATGCAAAAATGCTGTTTCCTTTCCTTCCTGTTACCCATTTTATGTTGACAGTAGGAAAGCTATTACAGGCTTTTAATGTTAGCCTTATATATCCAGTAAGAATTACTCCATTGTTTTGGTCAATGCTGGTTTTTGTCCTCTTGGACTGATACAGATTTTCCCACCTTCCTGCTAGCAAACCTCATCTTTCAGTGGCACTTGCAGACCAAGTGTTACACAGAAGGTGGATCAAAGTTTTAGACTGTGGAAAGGGAGAGGTATTCCAGCCTGGGAGCTTTTCTGTCCTGTAGCTATGCTGGATGAAATCTCAATTTTGGCAGAATGTTTTTCCAAAGTAAACGTGCTTGTGATTCTGTGAACCCCATGATGTATGCACCTCTGTTCTCCTTGTGACAAAGTTGAGCCACTCTGTCCTGTTGTCCCAAGTCTCACAAAGCTTTGTTCTCTCTTCATTAGCATCTCTGGAAATTGCTGGGAGCATGTTTGCTTTGCTGTCTCTTCATCCTTCCCCTGCATGTTAAAATATTTAATATGGGATACAGAAACCTTTAACTGAACAATAAATGTCCTAGTTCTTATATTGATTTTGCATTAGCTTATTTACCTTAATAAGGGAGCTGGGCTGACTTCCAGAGCCATCATACTTCATCAAATCCCTCTCTGTTTTATTTTCATTGTAACAAAGCAGACTTTATTTACTTACAGCTGGTTGACAGTTGGATCTGAACTTCTTGGCCTAACTCTCACTGCGCTGTTCTCTGCAGGTGTCTTTTACTCAGGGCAGGCTGTGCTGCCTTTATCCTCCCAGCCTGGTGGAGCCCTGGCTCTGGTGACACTTGCTCTTTGGAATGCAGCTGTTTGGGACCAGGTGCCGTGTGGCCCCTCCTCCTGGGCAGGCAGGGCTCAGGCTGGTACAGCGAGTGCTGGGAGACAGCCTCGTGTTTTCTGAATCCATCACTGACTGTGTATCTTCTGTGTGCTTCTTCATCCCTGACTGCAGGCAGGTGGGGCAGCAGCTGTGGCTCTGTGGAGGATTTCGGCCCTGGGAAGCTGTGGCTCTGAGCACTCTTCCCTGGGGACACCTGGCTCCCGCCAGCAGGGCAGATTTGCCCAGGTGCTGACGTGCCGTGGCCCTTTGTGATGGGCATCCCAGCACAGTGCTCACAGACCATGCTTTGGGACTCTCCCTCTTTCTGTAAGCCAGTGGGAACAGCAGGTCAGCCTGAACTGAGAGCTGTAGAACGAGTCTGGCAAGTGGAGGTGCCAGAGAGAGCTGTGCTCGGTCTGTGCTGCGCGGTATGGACGGGGACTGTCGCTGGGGACATCCTGTAGTCTGCGTCTTTTCCCTCGGGAGTCAGGTTGGTGTTCTCACAAAGGTGGCTGAAGCTCTAGGGCAGCTTGCTCTCGTGTGTAGCTCTGGGCATGTGATGGATGGGTGGCTGAGGAGACTGTCTGTGTCACAGGGCCCTTCTGATCCAAAGGAGCTCTGGGAAAAGGCACAGTGAGCAGCACTGTATTGTGGGTGTCTCAAACTGATAGATTCTTGAGTCAGACAGAGCTTGGTTAACCCATAACCTGAATAACCCACCACAAAGAGCGAAGAAGAGTCTAGAGGAAGAGCACTTTTGCATCATCTCTGTCAGCCAAGGGGATGCAGATGTAGTACATCTTTTCCTGAAGCTGTATGAGTATTTCTGTTGGATATTGGGCGTTCTTGTAAGGGGAGAGGGAGGTGGCTTATGGGCAGGCAGCAAAATGTCAGACTGAACACACAAAAATAGCAGAAATATTTAAGTACCTGAAGGCTTCAGTGTAGCCAAAGCCTGCCTGGAGCCTGTGCAAACACTGACATTCCTGGTCAGTGTTAAAGTCTGCCACAACTTTATTTCTGTTAGTCCCCACACGAGATAGGTCCAGGTGTGTAAGGCTGTGTTTACTGTTGGCTGCATTCACGCCTTTCTTTGCTGGCTGCTTAAAGGTGTTGGACAGAGATACATTTGGGATTTTGGATTTCCATGCTTGAGACTGATTGACCTGTCCTGCTTGAAACGCTCTTGCACTTTTTCAGTCAGAAAGATGGAGAAGAGAATTAGGTGTGAATCCACAGCAGAGGTGATAAACTGTACCTGTGAGTGAGCAATTCAATATGACTAATTCCAGATAGCATTGTGAATATCTGCCTGATATTTTGTTTTGCTTTGCCTTGTTAAAGCCTAGCATGAAGGAAAATATGCTTTGGGCTTATGCTTATACATACTGTATCAGACATTGGGTGTATCAGCAGTCTGTAAATACTCAGGGTGGGGTCATGAGGGGAGAACACTATAATTAAAGAGATAATTACAAGAACAATGGCATTAGTGGAGGAAAATATATTTGTAAAGTCATCTTGTGCCACCTGTTGTATTAATAGAACAAAGTTCAGGTAATACAAAAGCACTTACCTTTTCAGGGCAGTTTGTTCTGAGCAGGGGAAGGGAAAAGTGGACCTCTTTTTTCTCTGATGATGAATCAGAGAGGAATTTCAGTAGCAGAAATGAAGAGTTATTATTTTTTCTCTGAATGGTGTTCATGGCTGGACTTTGTAGCGCAGGGTAAGTTGGCTTAACTTATAATAACTCCTAGCTCTTGTAAATGTAAACAGACCTGTGTAGTCTCTAAGTCAGGGATGTGTAAGGTGTGTGGCTTGTGACTGTGCTCTTGGGAGCATTTTAAACATGTTTTATATGTGCCAAAAAAGGCATGTATTTCAAGAGTCTTAATATAAATTTTGCCAGCTGATTGATTCTTGAAAATATACACTGTTCATAGAAAACACATCATTGGAGAGCCTGAGTGATAAATGGTAGTATTTGGATTTTATTTTCAAACCTCTTTTCCAAAGGAAGTAAAACAGTAGGTATTTTAGGATTTAAATTTTCCTATAAGGTTTTGTAGACCTTTTTTTTTCAGATAGCATTCCCCAGACTTGTTGCCATTTAATATCTGTGATGTACTTAATTGGTTTATTTGGCTTGGGCAAGTTCCTTGGTAAAAAATGAACATATCAGCAAAACCACTCATAGCTGACATCCTTATGAAGACAGAAAAAGTCCCAAGCAGTCCATCAAACTGTTTCTTCCCTGAAATCATTTTCAGAGCATCAACATACAATTTAATAGGGATGTGTGTTCAGTATATTTTTTCTGATAAAGAGGTTATTACTATTAAGATAACAATTCAGCAACACTAGCAAATGTTTTTCTTCCTTCACTTAGGTGTTTGTATTGACCTGTCCTAAAAATCTGAGGGACCTTATCTTGCTTTTTTAAATGTTTTTTTCTACCTTTTAAAAAAATTTAAAATCTTTATTCTTTGTGTTAAAAAGTAAAAGTAAAGGAAAAGCATGATTTGAGAAGTGTATTTTACAATCACATTAAGATGCATGCTGTGATAGAAATATGACATTATCAGCAGATTTGTGAGATTGGTCCCACTCAGGATTCCTGAAATTGCTTATTATTTCCTATTTTTGGTATGAAAAATATGATCTGAATAAAATTAGAACATTCTGAATTACAATGTTGTAAAAGTTACTATTTTCATATTTTTGGTGCCTTAATTTGGAGGAGAAAATGTTACTTCTCCAGCTGTATAATAATAAGGAAGGAATACATTCTGGGATACTGTTATACAGACCACCACTTTCATGCTCCTGGATGATGACTCTTCCAAGAAAACAAAGACTTTTAAGAGTCTCCCTGATGAGCAAGAGACACACACAGAGAACTAGGGGCAGTACAGGACTGTGCCTCTAGGCTCCTCTTCGTAGATCCACACTGACTGAACTCCATGAGCCTGCTCCCTTGTCCCTTGGACCTCTTTGGCCTCTCTTTTCCCTTGTTTGCTAAGATTTAAACTGTCTTTGAGTTTTCTTACAGGGAACAGACCTTTCCTAAGGGTTGTTTTTGTGTGATCTTCAGGATTGCACATGTGAATGGAGGAAAAAAAAATTGAAAAGCAGTTCCATTACTTCAGTACATGTAAAATGAATCCTCAGAAAATCAAGTCTGGCTGTGCCTTTGACTCTTGAAATGGGGGAAAAATGTCTTCCTGACCGTTAGTGGTAAAGCCCATTTAATTAGAGGGAGTAGCTATATACAACATTATACCATAATAGGCAGTGAGCTCGTAGGAATTTATATTTTTCTTGCTTTCATGGCTACTGAAGAACATATGAAAAAAAAAAAAAACCAGAAAGGAA
>VZRX01005381.1:0-42491 GCA_013398075.1 Notiomystis cincta | reverse complement strand
TAATAAGAGGTGAGTGCGTAGGAATTTATTTTTTTCTTGCTTTTCTGGCTACTGAAGAACATATGAAAAAAAAAAAAAAACCAGTAGTGAAAGAAAGAACCTAGAGTTGCCCTGATCAATGATCTGAGAGACTTTGCTTCAATAATTTAGAGTAAAAATTACTCACTTTTTTTTATACTTTTGCTTTTCCACGTGGAGAATTTTCAAGTAGATATTTACTCTCTGGGTAGAACCAGTCCTGGAGCCAGGATGTAGCTTTATTTACTCTCTTTATCTTCTTCATTGTTCTTCCAAGAAGTTGCCAATCTCATATACTGTTGCAATCTGTTTAGCTCTGCTGAAGTCGTGCTTAATAGGACGTTTTGCACTACTTCCTCTTACTGTGTGTGCTTCCAGTGTTTAACGAAATCCCACATGATCTTCAAATTAACCTCAGAGGTGAAGCCTACCTGAAAAGGTCAAACACACACAGCCTCATGCTGAAGCAACCTAAGCCAAAAGGATCAAAGTTTACTGTGAGATTTGTAGCACTTCCTGACTGAAGCTAGCACTTGTATTTACTTATTTGTTTTATCTTATTTTGGAGCCACTGCATCTTCTTCCAAAGCAGGAAGTGAAGATCAGTGTGGCTTTTATGTGTTTCATTTCTTGCTCAGTAAAAAATACCCCAGAAAAGAGTATGTTTAGTCAGCAGTTAATCCAACATCACACACAGTTTGTTTCTTGCACTTGGACTCAAGTATGGCATGAAACCTTCTGCAGTATTGTTGATTCATGGTTTTTTTCTGAAAACAATGGCCAAGGTTTGCTGACAGCTCTGGTTTTCACATATACTTACTCTTCATTAGTATCTGTCAGCAGTCTTTGATGTCATTGACTGTGAGTTTGTCAGCTTGCACACAATTCAAGGTGAGGGATCAGGCTATTCAGTAAGTTCATTCTTTCCTTTTGGAGTGAGGCCAAAGAACTAACTGAAGGACCTGGGAATCTTCTCTAGGGGCTGCTTCTTCTCCCTTCTTACCCCCCAGGTGGAAAAAATGAGAGATTTTTTTCCACCTACACTGTTGACAGCATGCAGTGAATCTGTGCCTCACCTAATTATTATCAGTCTTATCCTTCTTTGTAACTTCAAAGTTTCTAGTCTACTCTGGAACTTTTTAAAATAGAGGTCACAAAACTGTGAGTCCAGGCACCAGGTTAGATGAAGATCCTGAAGGGCTCAGTGGGAATGGCTTGCAGCTGTCTTTTAGTAAGGGGTTTTGTCCATTTAACCAACCACAGCAGCTGGTGGAGCAGTTGGGAGTGAGTGAAGCTGGAGTTTCAGGGGTGAGCAGTTTGTCAAGAGTACATTTTTTAAAATTATGTCCAGTACAATTCTCATGACAATTTTTGTCCTGGAATACAATAGATCTTGTGAATTACCTACAGTAATCTAAATTTGGACAGGGCTGTATTCTGAGAACCATTAGGAGCTGCAGATGGACAGTCTTAACATAGTTGCTTAGCTGTGTTAGCTAGTTCTAACTAATGAGTAGTTCTCTGAATGATTCACTCTCTTGATTTATTTCTCTGACAGATCACTATAGAAGTATGTGACATATAGTTTATATGATTCTGTGGCAGAGAGCTAATGGAAGAACTCAATCATCTGTGGCTTTTGGGGAAGGAGCTACTTGCTTTTCACGGTTTTATTTGAAGGAAAGATACAATATATATTGTCTTTGTTTTCATCTTCTAGGGGAAAGATTACCTTTCATAAAACATGAGCAACTTGTTTCATGCAGTGAGTCTGTGGAGCAGAATTCTAATTCCTGAAACATCATGATTAAAAAATAAACATTTTCTCTGCTTTATCCAGACACACAATTCTTACCATCTATGGTGGTTCCAAAGATGTATATGAGAAAGTGGGTAGGGAACAATATGTCAGTTGTTTTTAAAAAGAGATAGTATGTGAAATGAAGAATTCTAGATGTTGCCTCTGTCCTTTTACATTAGAGAAACTTTACCTTTCTAATACTATTTGTTATAGCTGCATTCTTGAAACAGAAACTTGAAACATGTCCTTCTGGAGAGAACCCAGCTCTCCTTCAAGTCTCCTTTCAAACTCTCTAGTTTCTACCAGCTAAATCTCTAGTAGTGTCTTCAGATACTTAACTTGACTGTGCATGTGAGGCACAGGTAATGATTTGTGTCATTTACCATGATGGCTGTCAAAGGCTATTTAAGGACTTCAGGTGCAAGTACAGGTGGAGTCTACTACTTCCAGAGTAAACTTTTCCCCTTTCGGTTGATAGCATTTGACCTTGGTTCCTCCTCCGATTTTTTTTCTGACTTCCAGCTATTGAAAATTATGTTCTTTGTCTGCAAGGTAAGTTGTAATAATAATTTTTGCAGATGTTGTCATTTGCCTTTAGAGAGTTATTTTAGGACTCAATTCTTGGAAAAAATTTCAAGATTCCAAGTTTTTTGGGATGTTCTAAGCTGGTTAGCATGCTCCCAGGTATGAGTAATGTGTACCTCCAGCCCAGCACACAACCAGCCTCTGCTGCTACATTCACTGAAAGCATTAAAAGAGATATGGTCATATCTACGTTTAATAATAAAGCCTAAAAACATAAGAACTGTCCTAGTGGCTCCCAATAAATCCTGTTTCTTTGCCTTTCCCAGAAGAAGGACTTGGGGGTTTGGCCCAGCCCTTGAGATTTATTTCTATATTCACTTGTCTACATACAGATCAGATTGTGTGCAGAGATCTTGAGTTGTGTTGGAAAAATTTGAGAATGAAACTTCAGGTTTTGAGGTGTCAGGAGGTTGTTTTGGGGATCATGTGCTTGCACTCAGATAATAGCTTTCTCCCTGAAGGTGCCTAAGCCACCATTTGGCAGTGTTTAGTCCCTGAAAAACTGGAATTTGTGGGGGGATTTGAGGATAAAAATCTTACATTCACAAGAGTTATGGATCCTCCACCCAGTGTTTTCCACTCTGGAATGCTTCCAGTGTAAAAAAAGAGAAAAGGTATTCCCAAGCCCATCTTATCAGATGGGGTTTCAGCCATCTGCCCAGTTTCAGGTCACCTCATCCCCTTCAGCATTACAAAGTAACCCAGCACATTTTTTTGGGAACAAGGAGTCATAAACAGAGTAATAACAACTGGTTTCCACATTAGTTTGCTTCCTTCTCTCAGTTACAAAACCCTATTATTATTATTGTTTACATTTAAACAATGAGAATGCCCTGTCCTCTCTCCCCATCCCAGCACACGCCAACCTCAAACCCTCATGGTCCACAGGATTTTTGTGGATGCTCTATAGCACAGTCATGGTATCGTGCTGCTGCCCTGAAGTCTCCTCTGCAAACAATGGGCTTGTTCACTCTTGAGTAGTTTAAATTTTTTAAAACAATTTCCTCTATGTGACCATGTTTATTTTAGGAAGGAAAAAACAGAGATTGCTCTCGTAACCTGCAAAAGGCATCAGTGCTTCAGGGAGAGAAGATGTTTTAGAGCACAGTGCTGAGAATTAAGCAAGTGAGGGGAGGCAAATATGGGATAAAACAATAATATAAAACCAGAGAAAACGTGACAAAGTAGGCTTTGGGTTGCAGTTTGCCAAATTGTGGAGTACACCAGAAATACAGTGATTAGCTGCCAATCTCTGCTGTTGCATGGGAGGCAGTAACTTGAGTGGAACTGCTGTCACAGTCAGGAAGAGGCTTGCATTATTTCTCAGCATTTAGGCTTCAGGAGAAGCTCTGGTTGCTGGTTTATAGCACAGCGCTTGATCTAAAGAGCTCCTTGCACGAGGAGTATTTGCACAAGCTCTTTATCAGCCAACTGCTGGTGGCTGCACCTGTGAACCTTTAATGCCTCTGAATTCACCCCAGAGGGGCTGGCAGGAGCTAAATACAACTCAGCTGCCAGGAGGTGCCAGGCAGATGCGTGTGCTTTTGAAGGTCTTCCTTCCACTCAGGTACTATGAGAGCTGCTTTCTGCTTGCCTGAAGAAGAAAACATGAAATAAGCTCAGTGAAGTCATGGCTTTTTGTTGTTGTTTTTTGGAGACTAATATACTTATGTGCTGTTACCTGTTTGTAGCTGAGCGGCTGTTTTCTTCGTTAGTTAATAAAATAGGGTTATTAAAAATAAGATGTGCACTGGTTTTTTCAGCCCTAAGGAATTGTATGCAAGTAAGAGCAGGGACTTGAATATGTGTTATGTGTAAGCTGTTTCAAATTTGTTCATAGCACAGGAGAAGAAATTCCATTGAAGAAAAAAACCCTGAGAACTGATGGGCATTTCCAGATTCTCAGAATGGGGAAAAAACAGAATATTTGAAGGCCCCTTACACTTTACTCCCCTAAATGCTCTGAAGAAGTGTGTACAAGATATTGCTTTTAAAATCTTTTAATTTCTTTCCCTGAAACTTCCCTCAAACATCTAGTTCAGCAAATAAATCCTCTTTGGGAAGTGGGTTTACTCTTAATATACTTAATATTACTTTGCTGTTGTTCTGTTTGTCTGAGGAGTATATTTGTTTCTTTGCTGACCCTTTGAATTGGGTGGGTATCTGCAATTGTTATCCTTGGTACTGTGCATTGAGTGCCCTGGAAATGTCTGTGAGTGTTCAGCACTGGCTGAACTGCTGTAGTGTGGGGCTGAAAACTGCAGCAGTTACAGGACATGCTGTGTTTGAGTGTGGGGAGATGGAGGCTTTTGGCAATGGACATAAAATCTGTCATGTTAAAGAGACACTATTAAATACTTCAAAGATGGGCTGTAGGATGAGACCTGAACTGAAGAGGCCTCATTTTCTGCCACTGTAGCACAGGAAACAACAAAGAGTGCCCTCACCTTTGATCCCCTTGCCTTGTGCTTTTTCGCTTAGTGCAAATACAGGGCTGAGAGCTCAGTCCAAATTATGTTGAACTAATCAGGTACGCACTTGGTAAGGCAGGAGCTGGTGGAATATAAAAGCTTTTTTTTTTTCAGAGTGAACAGGAGGAAGAGCAGAAAGAATGGCTGGGAGTTGTGTCTCTGTTGTCCCTTACTCTAGTGAGATTCACAGGTGTTAGTTCAGCTGCTGCATGTGTCAGAACAGGTGGAATGTGCTCTTTGGCCTTTGTTTCATCTTTCTTTACATCTTCATTCTCCTCATGGAAAGGAGAAGAAACACAAAACTGTTTCAAAAGCCTCTTGAGGTTGAGACATTTTCCCAGAACTGCAGATGCAGGGGACCCCAGAAGTGTCACTTGCTGTTAGCTGCGATGTCCTAATTGGTGGCGTTTCGGAGGTTGATGCGCTGGGCCACCAAGTTTATATCATTCTTTCCTATAAGTTTGCATAATTACATCTCTTACAGAGCTGGTGCTCCTCTTTCTCTTGTTGCTGCTCCCAGAATAGTGTGAGGGTTTTTGGGGTGTGCTAAACAGTGCAGCCTGAGGAGAGGCTGGCACTCCCAAGCCACCCTGGCAGAGGCGGGGATTTGTTGTTCCAGCCACGAGCCGGCCTGCGCTGGCACACCTGGGCCAGCAGCACAGGGCGAGCAGCAGCCTGATGTGGAAAATGAAAGTAGTGCTGCTGTTAAAAACCTTGTTCTCCACACTGCTTTCCTGAAAGGGCCAGGAAGTATCCCCGGAAACTGGAAAAGAAGGAAAATGTCTGTTGCTTTAGGTTGATTAAAACCGCAGGGACTGGCTGCTTTTTCAATCAGGTAAGGACACAGGTTTCCTGTTTGGATCCCGGAGACTGGAAACAGGACATGGTTACAGCTGCTGTGCTGCAGTTGTTTATGGATGTTACAACAGCTCTTTGCAGGCTCAGATTTTTTTAACTTATTTTGTAGAAGTGGCTCATTAAAGAGATCACTGCATTTTTAAATGATATATTAATATTTTCTTAACAATCTTGCATCTACAAAATAAAAAGGTCAGGTGTGATTTTATGTCATGTCTTTCCACAGACAGCAACTCCTGTGAGCTTTATCTCTTTTCCACTGACTAAATTTAACCAAGAATATCATGCTGCTAAGTACAAGGGATAAGGTATTTTGTTCTCTCACTGTAGTGAGACTTTCTTTCTTTAAAGGAAGTGAATTTCTGTTGAGACTGAAGCAATTGCCCTGGTTGGCTCTCCAGAAGAAACCAGTCTGTTTTCTGCTTCTTTTCTTTTTGATCAGTGGGAAATGATCTTGTCTTTTGCGGGGATTAAGTATCTTCTTGTCTTGAGGAAACTGCAGAGCTTGTTGAAGCCCAGGAGGGTGAAAGAAGTGGCAATGGGAGAAACTGAGATACTGTTTTGGAAACATTTAAGTGGGGGGAATGGTGACCTTTGAGGACTGCTCAGTGCATTTGCTTGCATTTTTTTCACACTTTTCCCATGTGTGGGGATGTCGTGGGTTGCACAGCCACAGACAGCTTGCTGCAGTATGCATGCCTAGGCCACAAAAATTCCAAATGTGAGTCAAAATCAAAACTGCCTTGGTAAGTAAGAAGACAGGGGCATTTTTAGCCTATCAGTTATGTAGTTTGTACCATTTTCAAGTGTAATCTCACAGTGTGGGTCAGATTTATACAGTATAAGAACGACTTTGGGTTGATGGCCCGTTTTGAAGAATTTTGCTTATATTTGCCAATGTAGGATGACAAGTAATGATATGATCTCATAACCAGTTTTTTTTATTCCATTTGAAGCTATGAGTAATCCTTCAGTACTGAAATATCATAACTAACTTGTCCAAACCCACCCCAACTGATTATTTTAGAGATGTGATGGAACGAATACTTTTTCCTCTTAGTTTTCCTTCAGACCTAAAGCAGATCTCTCTCCTCTCCTCTCTGCCCTGTTTGTTCTTTTTGGATTTTTGGGGAATGATGATTTCTGCAAATTTTCCTTTCCTTCCTTTGCAATAAATAGTTTTATAGCCTTTATCTGTATTCATCAGTATTACAGGAGCATATGATATTTTTTTGGAACCAGTTCTCCCACAACTTTTGACCTGAAAGTTTTTCTGCTTCCTGACTATCTTGTTCATCTGAAAAAAAAAAGATTCTGTGTACTTTAAGAGTCATAAAAAGAGTTTCCTAATGCTGACAAAATTTTATTTTATACTTTGGCTATGAATGTAGCTGTAATTGTGGCAAAACACTTCATTGGTTGTAATGGTCCCTGTTGGTTTTCCTTGCTTACTGAATTAATGTTCTTACTGATATATATGTTTCAGAATATGTAATAAACCTGTTTTTCCTTTCCTAATTTTAATTCCTGTGCTGCTTTTATAATGTATTTCTGTTGTTATTACTCACTGTTGAGTTCTCCTTTCTGCTGCCATTAAACTCCACATCCATTTTTTTCCTTTTTCACTTGTTCCTTTAATCCCACTGATGGTATAAAAATGGATCTCATCCTCTTGATTTTTCCCAATTTTAGTCCTACCTTCTGCCCAAGCTCAGCAGTGATTTGGTTCCCACCTTTAATTGCAGTTTTCAATTGTCATCAGACTGCAGTCTCACCTCTGAATTTTGAACACCCCTGCAGAAGCCTCCAGTCCCAGGCCAGAAGTCCTCTTTTGCTCACCCCAGTGCAGTCTGAACAGCAGCATCTCTGTGTAGGCACTGCTGTTCTGAGTACTGCTGCTGTTTGGGGAGTTAAAAGGTCACATCCATTTCTTTGTTGGCTTTGCAGCTGTGAACAGAGGGAACTGTCACCAAATACTGCAGGATGAAGTGCCTTACTACTAACTCCTGTGTGATTAAATTAATCCTGAAAAAGTCCAGTTTTTGTGTCTCTCTGAAACAAGAAACCTTGGTAAACCCTGCAGCACAGCCAAGGAGAGGCCTATGATTAAAGAGTTGTGGGGGAGCTTGTTTAGAGAGGACATGTAAATAAAAAAGTATAAACTGATTAAAATTCAGTTCACAGAACACTAGAAAGATGTAATTTTTAAATTAGAAATTGAAACAGATGTGTGATAACTGCCTTCAGTGGCCAGGCTTTAGTCATGGTTTTGAGGAAAGCCCCTAAAAGTTGTCATGAGGCCAGAGAAATATCATCCTTGGTAGGGTGTTACTCTGCCTTAAAAATTACTGACATGTTCTTTTGCCTTTTGTTTTACTTCTTAGATACCTGATGTCAGGGATGTGTAATCTTCAAAACTTTGAAGTTTTTTATTGTCTTACAGTGCAAAATGTACTTTTAAGATGTAATTTCTCAGCAGCTTTCCTTATATTTTTTCCAGACATTATCTTTTTGAAAGATAGTACAGGACTCAGCCTTTTGACTGAACAGCATCCTTTTCCTTTAAGTGCTCCAGCAACTATTTGTATTTACCAGCATGCTCATTTTCAATGGAAAGAGTATATTTCTCCATGGATGGAAGTTTTGATTGGGGTATTCTTTGTTGTTTCCTGACCATGGTTTTTGATTGGTTATACTTGCTTAAATTTAAGTTTGGATATCATGCAGGGACCTTTTTTGATGACTTCACATCCAAGCTGAAAATAGCCAAAGCAGTTTCAAAATGGAGTAGTTTTGTTGCTGTGTGAAGATTCAACAACCTGCTCAGTATAATGGATTTACACAAACATTTATGTGTGTGTGTGTATGTATAATGGGTGTATAAACTAATTTTAATCCTTGGAACCTTTTGATGTAAACCAGACAGAATTTTAAATTTTGAGTGCTTGATGACTTCAAAAAGAATGAAACCTCTTTTGCATCCATTCTTTGAAAACAACATCAAGAAGGATTAGAAGAAGAAAATTAATGGAGCTTTTAAATAGTGTAGTATGCTAAACTAGAAGCCATCAGATTATGCATCAAATTGCTCCATGTCTTCAAAACTCCACAAGTTAATAAATTCTGCAGTTACAGGTATGAGTTAGGTGTATTCTGCAAGGGTTTTTTCTTGAGAGAACATACATTTGCATTACACTAAGAATGATCCTGTAAGGATAGCTTTTGTCATGCTGAATGCCACATCATTTTATTGCTGTTCTTTTTGCTAGGTACAGCATCCCTGAGGGAAAAATATGTTTAATAATTATATTTTAATGTTGAATTTACCAGACTTCAATATCCTTTACCACGGACATTGCCACCCTCATGCTGCACACTTGCACATACTTTATAAAGCAGGTACAGTATCTTGTATACTTAAGCCATAGTCATAGCTTCCTTCTCTGGGTTTCATAAAACTAAGATAACACAGTCTTTAACCTCAGTTGACTTTGCATCCATCCTTTAACAGCTTCTCCCACAGTGTTTTCTTCCATTCTCCAGGCTGGAGCCTGTCACTCATCCCATGCTGAGGTGGGAGGGAGAATTTAACCTGAGTGCTGAGCTTGAGTGGAGTTGAAATTAATTTCTTTGCTTTTATAAATACATACTCCTGTGCCCACCAAGATTTTCTCAGGAGGGCTCTTGCTTCTTGGTGTTTTAATAGAACTTAAATTTGCCCTACAGTCCTTTTGCTAACATGCATGCCCACATAGCACAATTTTCCCCTCTGGTTCTATTTTAAGCTGGATCATGAAGGCCAGGGAAAGGTTTTGTGCTTCAATGCTTTTGCTCTTTCTTTCTGCTCTTCTCTGAAATGCTCAGCAAGGAATTCAGGTATTGTAACCATAGAGGAAATGTTTCTCCCACGCACACAGTCCAAAATAGAGTGTTAACTCAAAAAGCCATTTGGTTACTGGCTGGAACCCTCTTTTACCAGAACAGTGTTTTCCAGGAGCCTGAAGTATCATCAGCCCAGCTTTCTGTGCAGAATGGAACAGCTAGGGAAAAAGTCACCTCTGCCTGAACAACTTTTAACCTGGAATCTGAGACCAAGTTCCACAGAGACACTCTGTGGGCTTCTGTCCCTCCAGCAGAGTGCAGGGCAGGTTCCAAGGCTCCTCCACAGCAAACACTGAGCTCTCTGTATGTACTTGTTCTTCATGTGTGTTGTTAAGTCAAAGACACTGGTCCCTGAAAGTGGGAGGTGGAGGTGTGCCTAGTTGGTCAAGATTGAAGGATAACAGGGTTGAAACATACAGTGATTTATTTTGGTGCTCTTAGCCACAAACATTATTACATCTTGATAGATCTGGAAAAAAAGTGCATCTCTGGAAGTTTTCAGAGCCAGGTTGGATGGGGCTCTGAACAACCAAGTTGAAAAGTGTCCCATGGCAGACAGATTGGAACTAAATGATCTTTCATGTCCCTTCCAACCCAGGCTATTCCATGATTCTAAAATATATGGAACTGTGGGGTTTGGAGAAATAAGGCTAGGAAGGAGTAATCTAGATGGGAGCCTGGAGGATGACTGTTCCATGTATCTATTATGCTAATCCAAGAAATTAAATTTGGTTTAAACCAGTGCTAGGTTTTCACCTGAATGACTGGTTTCACTGTTTTCTCTGCTGTGAAATCTGAAGGCAGAAGCCTGTTGAAATGTGGTTGTCCACGTTATGTACAACATGAAGGGGCTCTGGAGCAGTCAGTGTTGATTAATACAAGGATTTATAGTTCCTCTCTGTCTTGACAATGANGGTACAGTATCTTGTATACTTAAGCCATAGTCATAGCTTCCTTCTCTGGGTTTCATAAAACTAAGATAACACAGTCTTTAACCTCAGTTGACTTTGCATCCATCCTTTAACAGCTTCTCCCACAGTGTTTTCTTCCATTCTCCAGGCTGGAGCCTGTCACTCATCCCATGCTGAGGTGGGAGGGAGAATTTAACCTGAGTGCTGAGCTTGAGTGGAGTTGAAATTAATTTCTTTGCTTTTATAAATACATACTCCTGTGCCCACCAAGATTTTCTCAGGAGGGCTCTTGCTTCTTGGTGTTTTAATAGAACTTAAATTTGCCCTACAGTCCTTTTGCTAACATGCATGCCCACATAGCACA
The DNA here is from genome assembly GCA_013398075.1 of Notiomystis cincta. Lineage (NCBI taxonomy): Eukaryota > Metazoa > Chordata > Aves > Passeriformes > Notiomystidae > Notiomystis > Notiomystis cincta. Next base: position 31,601 of record VZRX01005381.1, on the reverse strand, counting down.
ATTTTCCCCTCTGGTTCTATTTTAAGCTGGATCATGAAGGCCAGGGAAAGGTTTTGTGCTTCAATGCTTTTGCTCTTTCTTTCTGCTCTTCTCTGAAATGCTCAGCAAGGAATTCAGGTATTGTAACCATAGAGGAAATGTTTCTCCCACGCACACAGTCCAAAATAGAGTGTTAACTCAAAAAGCCATTTGGTTACTGGCTGGAACCCTCTTTTACCAGAACAGTGTTTTCCAGGAGCCTGAAGTATCATCAGCCCAGCTTTCTGTGCAGAATGGAACAGCTAGGGAAAAAGTCACCTCTGCCTGAACAACTTTTAACCTGGAATCTGAGACCAAGTTCCACAGAGACACTCTGTGGGCTTCTGTCCCTCCAGCAGAGTGCAGGGCAGGTTCCAAGGCTCCTCCACAGCAAACACTGAGCTCTCTGTATGTACTTGTTCTTCATGTGTGTTGTTAAGTCAAAGACACTGGTCCCTGAAAGTGGGAGGTGGAGGTGTGCCTAGTTGGTCAAGATTGAAGGATAACAGGGTTGAAACATACAGTGATTTATTTTGGTGCTCTTAGCCACAAACATTATTACATCTTGATAGATCTGGAAAAAAAGTGCATCTCTGGAAGTTTTCAGAGCCAGGTTGGATGGGGCTCTGAACAACCAAGTTGAAAAGTGTCCCATGGCAGACAGATTGGAACTAAATGATCTTTCATGTCCCTTCCAACCCAGGCTATTCCATGATTCTAAAATATATGGAACTGTGGGGTTTGGAGAAATAAGGCTAGGAAGGAGTAATCTAGATGGGAGCCTGGAGGATGACTGTTCCATGTATCTATTATGCTAATCCAAGAAATTAAATTTGGTTTAAACCAGTGCTAGGTTTTCACCTGAATGACTGGTTTCACTGTTTTCTCTGCTGTGAAATCTGAAGGCAGAAGCCTGTTGAAATGTGGTTGTCCACGTTATGTACAACATGAAGGGGCTCTGGAGCAGTCAGTGTTGATTAATACAAGGATTTATAGTTCCTCTCTGTCTTGACAATGAATGAGAACAAGCACAGCCAACGTGTTAAAGGTCATTGTTTTTCCTCTTTTACATTCATAGAAGGTTTTTTGGTTTTGGTTTTTTTTTTTTTTTCTTAAGGAAGCAGCCAGCTTGTCAAAGTATCAGGTTCACAGATCTTATTGTGTGGATCTAGGTGGGAGTAATTCCTATCTGGAGAAGGGTGTAGCTCTTCTTTTGCTTGGTTTTAATCTCTGAAGGAAGGCTATAAAGCTTCCTCTCCGTCTGTGTGGATGTTTGGGAAGTGTTCCCGTGTCTGCTTTATCGTCATTTATTATCAAAGAGATAATAAGGGTTATATTTCCTGCATGCTGTGCTAACACCAAGCCCATGCCACTACTAACAGAAGTATCTGGTGAGCTGAGCATATTGCAGTGGCCACTGTTTGATACCAGCTTGGTGAAGTTAATATCAGTGTGTGTACTTGCCTAAGGTGTCTGGGTCTGTTCCTCCTGGAGCCATGCTGTAGCACAAGAGCCAGAAATAAAAACGCTGTGAGCTGTGATATTTGTCTGAGGAATACAAGTCATGGTCCTGATCTAGGAGCACCCTCCACCCAGCAGGTTAGGTCCTGGAAAGGAGGGAGTCTGGGCTTGGAGCCGAGACATAGATCCTGTGTCTGACCGCAACAGATGCTGTTACCTGATCTAAGAGAGGTCACCTGCTCCATCTCAGCTTTCACATGTGAGAGTATTTACATGACTTGTGGGAGTGGTGTGAAGACTCATTCACTAATTTTTAACTCTCTGCACACTCCAATGTGCTAATGACTCATAAAATACAGAAGATTTAAGTAGAATATTTCTAAAGAATGTCACTTCTTTTAAATCTACCTTTATTTTAAAACATCTGATATTGCTTAGAAAACTTTTGTGTATTGACATACTATAAAATGTAATGACCTGTAAAATTAAATAGCAGAATTGAAAATAAATTACCATGATTATATTCTTCAGGTCACATATTAATGTCATGCACTGAATAGAGCTGCTTATATAGATGGTAAATTTATTGGAATACATCTGACTAGTGTGGGATTATCAAGAGTTCCTGCTCCATGGCAGATGAGTGGTGGGAACACAGATGTGGGGCGCTTCAGAAAATAACCTCTAGTGTGGTCTGTGAGTGACCTGGGTTTGTTTTGGTTTGTTTTTATGGGATTGGTTGGTGGCTGGAAGTGCTGAAGCAGAAATGGAGCTTTTTCCCATCTGTAAATGGGATTTTGTGAACAGATGTAACCATCAATTCAAAGCTTTTTATCCTCGCTGTCCTCTTTCCTTGACCTCTCTTGTTGGGAGAGGACTCTTATAACACTGTGAAGCAAAGAAAAACAATCCATTTGTTTTCATATGGCTGTTGCTGTCACTCGTGCTCCTTGGCTCACTCTTTGTATTAGTGAGTCTGAATGGCTGATAAGTAATCTCGAGTGTATTAATTAACAGGTAGTCTGTCACTGGGCAATTACTCTCAAGGATCAGGTAAAGCAAGACAGCTCAGTATTCATGTCTGAAAGGTCATATGGAATACTTCTGTTCTAGCTAATTTTTTCATTTGTTGCCTTATTTTTCATTGTCTTATGAATAAGATATCAGTGTATTTCCACTTGCAAAGTCACATTAGTCCTTTTTGTCAGCTCCTGCTGCTTTGGGTAGGCTCCTTCATAGGGAACAGGTGTTTGATGGGTTTCCCACCGAGGAAAACACCCCAGTTCAGTTCCACCAAAGACATATGTGTGAAAATTCCCTTACAAATAGGAAAACCTGACTGTATTTCTGGGGAGTTTTCTAGCCAAGGGTTCATTGGGAAAAGGGCATTTGCCTCTTGGTCAGTTATTTTCCCTGTGTGGAGTAGGAGTGGATGGTAAAAAGAGATGATAATGCCAGATTTATTGTACCATTGTTTGTTAGAACTAGAGCTTTTAAAGGGAGGGTTTTTTGACGAGGCACACTTAGGATTAATTTTTTAATGCATTCTTACTCTGATAATGTTTGAACAGTGCATGTGCTCGTATTTAAAGCAACCAGCTTGTGTCCAGTGCGTGCCAGCGCTTTATGCAGGAAGACAAGAAGTGGTAGCCAGCAGCCAGCGAGCCCTTCGGAGGACCTCTGAGCCTGCTGGCAGGCACACTTACTCTGCATGTAATTTGAAGAAAGGCATTGTGCCCCCAGTGGCTTGGCTTTGAGTGAAAGATGGAGTTTTGCGCTCTCATTTTGCACTGAGGACGAGCTCACAGATAAATAGGTCACTGTCCACGGAACTATTTTGCTCTAAATCGATTAGAAGCAACATGACCTTAAGCCTGATCTCCTTGCTCTACAAAGATATTGCTGAATTGTGGCTGCTTCTGAAGAAATGCACAGGTGTGTCTAGTATTTCAGATTTTCTTCGTTGCTTGATTGCAGGTCAGGCAGGAACTTTGCCAGAAAACGTTATCTTGCGGAGGAAAATGAGATGTGCTTTAGTACAAAGGCGAAAGTTGTATTCTGTCTGTGGGCATTCATGGATAAATATAACTTATTGGTGGGTGTGTGTGTGTTCTGTCCTTGTGTAAATTTGCAGTGTACCATTTTATTTGCAGATGTATCTCTCAGCACACCATATGTATCCACAAAATCTATTCCTGTATTTTACATGGAAGGTACTTTGCTCAGGATTCATTCATGCTGTGATTATGGTGATCGGAACAGCTGCTAAAGCTTACGAGGAGAATTTGCTGTTGCAGAGAGCTGCCCTGCTCTTTCTGGTTTACAGGGTGTTTTAATTTTCAATTCATTGCATTTGTGTGAGTATTAGATACATAATTTCTCCTGATCCCTATTGGAGGCAGAGAAAAACAACTTTTCTTTCACAGGATACAATTTGGCATCCCCTAGTTGTTAGTATAGGCGGGTTAATCTAAAATGATTTCTTTAATTCCTTTAGTCAGAGCTTTCTATAGAAATGTTGTTTCTGTTCAGATATAATGAAATAGTAGAGATATTATTTGCTGTTAATAGTGCAGCCACAGTCCATTGCAAAATGAAAGCATGTTTTGTGGAACGGGGACAAGCAAAAATTGCGTCCTTATTCTGGTGCCTGAATCTACATTCCCAGTTCTGTTTTCTGCTTTTGGTATGCATGACTATTGCAGAGGAGACAGAGAGCACCGAGCCCATGGACTGGTGTCCAACCTTCCAATACTGTTGCTTTTGAAATGTCAGATTTAAATAAAACAGGTATGTAAAGAGTGGGTCTTCTAACTAAAGGGTGGATCTTCTTTCTAATCTTTAATTAGCATTACTAATTATCAACACGTGAGTCTGAGTGCTCTGCTTCTCAAGCAGTGCTTGATGCTGCCAGGGGTAATACTGAAAGGCATGCTGCTTAGGAGGAGCAAATGAAAGGTTTAACAAAGGTGAGGATACCCAGATGGAAAGAGTGGAGGGATTAATCAGCCTGAGTAACTTTTGTTCATTATGTGCATCCTCATCTGCATCCCTGAGAGGGGAGGGGTGGATTTAGGACACCAGTGATTACTGTAGGAGACAGTGAATGTACAACCAGGGAGTGTTTTGTGTCGAGTCATGGCGGTGCATAAGTGACCATAACCATTTACTTGTGTACATTGCCAAGTTTAAAATAGGGTGTTTTCATTTTATTTGATAACTGAGAAATAAGTGAGCAGGGCTTTTATTAGCAACTGCCAAGGCTTGATTCTCACCTATTGACTGCCACCACTTCTTGTGGCATAGTCAGTGTGCCAGAGATCGCTCCTTTCTGGAGAGCTGTTGGAACATTCTGCTCAAAGTGGGCAGGAGGGTTGTCCCATTCCCTGGGACTGTTCTTTACTCTTCCTCCTGAGCTCTGTATGGAATATTTTTTGTGCCTACAGTCAGCAGAGAAGAGGAAATGTAAGTGAAGGAGAGGTCTGGGCAAGGCTGACTGTATTGCACCAAGTGATTCTGTAGCTGCCTATGGGAGACACTGAGCTATGTCCATGTTGTGCCTCTGGACCACCTGAAGGAGTTCATATTCACAGTGCTTTAAGGAGGCATGATGGGTTTCATCCTTTTCATGGCATTAGACAGTAAGCCACAGAGCTTCAAGAGCTCTTCATTAACAACTCTGTCATCTGTGTGGTGAGGTGGGGCAGCCAGCTGGGTTATGAATTCAGCAACCTCCTCTTCATAAGTAATCTGTAGTCAGAGTCCCAAACACTGGGACATTTACAAGCAACTGCAAGTAAAGGTTTTAGCTGAGAACTAGTACACAGCTCTAAATTAGCCTCTTGGTGAACACTTAGCCCTTCTTCCTCTCTCACACTCACACACGTTCCCTTTCAAAACATTGGTTTATAGATGTATAGTTACATGAAAAACGGTACTTGTGTATCAGTACCATAAAATAACATATTGGCTCTTAGAAATTATTCTCACCATCCTCTGTGTTGTCGAAATGATAAAAGTCAAGAAAGACCTTTCTACCAGGGCCTGCAGGGACAGGACAAGGAGCAATGGTTTTAAATTGAAAGAGGGTAGGCTTGGATTGGGCATATAGACATTGACAATGAGGATGGTGAGACACTGCAACAGGTGACCCAGAGAAGTTGAGGATGCCCCACCCTGGAAGTGTTCAAGGCCACGTTGGATGGGGCCTTGACCAGCCTGGTCTAGTTGAAGGTGTCCCTGCCTACATCTGCTTGCAACCAGATAATTTTTGAAGATCTCTTCCAATCCAAACCATTCTGTGCAACCTCACAATTGTTAGCACTGCTATAATTTATCTCCAGAATAGATGTGTACAATAAGCAATTAGATTTTACCACTTTGCTGCTTTATAGAAGTGTTTGGGTTTTGTTTTTTGAACAGAGTAAAAGCACTCATTGTTTAAAATCTTACCTTGCTTCTAAAATAACACAGAAAAATAGCATTCTATGTAGTAGAATTGCCAGATACTCATATTCATACAGCTGATCCTGTGTTGACTTTTCAGTTAAAGCTTTGAGATACATATTTTTCTGAAAAGAAAGAGTTCAAAGCAGATGGTTTCAGTGGAGACAAATCGTTGGTTTCATCCTCTGAAACATTTCCACCTCAGTTTATGTGTTTCAACTGAGTGATTGCATCATTAGTTTTTAAGGCTCCCTGAAAATGAGTCCTTTAGCTTGCACGCGGCTCTTCTGTTCAGAGTTGATCTTTCCATTTTCTCCATTTGGAAGACTTCCTCTTCTTTGCAAAGCTTTAGTATTTAGAAAGCAAAATTCCCGTAATAATTTTCTCAGCCCATTAAATCTTACTAAAATGCAGTTAGCAAAATCTAATGTTTTTGTTATTCCATAGAGGCTTGCTTGCTAAAGTACTAAGTGAGACACATCTGGGTCATTTCCCTTCTTATCACTTGAATCCTGGGTAGGAGAATATTCTTTGCTGCTCAGTCTTTATCCATTATTTCTCCATTTAAAAAAAAACCCAAACTTTGCTTTTTTGCAAAATCTGCTGCTTGTAGGTGACTAAGTACATCTAATAGTTTAAAAGTAATTTTATTCTGTACACTCAGCATGATTTGCAGTATTAGGGAGTTAACAATGCTGCAGTTTTGACAATATTTAAGTGTGGTTCCTAGCAGTCTGAAACTATCCTGCAAGAACTGAAAATGGTTTACCAGCAGGCTTGGCTTCCTTCAGGACATCCTGGAAAGAAGAGAGCAGTATTGTTGCAATAGTAAGAGCATGCCCTACTCATGAGGTTAATGTAGACATTTGGGTAGTAGGTACACCTGACACTGTTGCTGCCTTATCTCTAAGCCCTTTTTGTGCTTAATACAAATTTAGGCTATAATATGGTTGTGTGGCATGATTCTAAGTTCCCCCTTACTTCTCAGTCTGGAAAGAGAGCAATTATTATGACCTGAAATAGCAAGAAGGATGTATCTTTCTCCCCAGAACAGTCTAGGTGCACTTGGGCATGCACACAGCAAAAGCATGGCAAAACAGATTAGATACTGTAACTGGTAACACTTTGAGATGCAAAATTGCAGCACACATCCCCCTCACCTTTTGTCTTATTTTAGATTTTCTTCAAGAACAAAGAAATACTCGATTTTGGGTTTGATCCCTAGACTGACTGTCTAATTGTTACACCATTTTCTTCTGGTTACTACCTAGCTGGTGTTTGGTCTCTCTTGTAAACCATATCCAGACTTAAAGGTGATCCCTGACAAGCTCTGTACTACAGAGTAGTGTGTCAAGTAGGTGTGACTGATGAAGCAGAGGAGGAAGAAACTGTAGTATTTAGCACTCATAGTATCCTGTGAATGCATCTGTTGGACATGAAAGGGAGGGGTTGTATTTCCTCTCCCATTTGTGCTTTAGGGGGATATCATTTTGGCAAAATAAGACAAAGAACTTTGTTGCCTTTTACAAAAGAGGGGGTGGAAGAAGAAAGAGAAAAACATACTTTGACATGTATAATAAAGAGTCAAATCAAATAATATTAGAGTTTCAAAGATCCCAAAATCTTGGCTGGATCTCAAAGTACGCTTTTGAGCAGGTATTTAATAATTTGACTCAAGAAAATGGGAACCCTTGCACCTCCTGTCATTTTGTGCCAAGCCAACAGCATTGCTTTTGCTGTGTATCTCAAAACTTCTTTTTTTTTTTAAAGGAAGAATCAGTGTTTCATTTCCCTACCTGAAACCAAACCATCATCTTCATAATTTTGTAGGTAGTCTTGTGCCAAATCTCCAACTTTGTGATCTCACAGAAGAAACAGGTGGATATTTTTTTCTTTAACTGTGACTGCAGAAAACAGAAATTACCTGAGTAATGTTCAGCAGGTTTCTGTACAAAGATGTTGGGTTTTATTTTTTGTTCTTTAACCCACGACAAGTCCTTTCCTCTCATATTTTAATTCTGGAATTGTAGCCTTTGGTGTTTAATTTGTGTGTCTTGTAAGTAGTTGTGGTGTTCTTCAGGTAGGATGAATGAAGCAGAATCATCAAGTTTCATTTCAGTGAAATAATTTAAATATTACTAAAATTCAGGAAATATGAGCAGTGCTGCAGAAATATAATTTCTGGACTTTGTGAAGAATCTCTCAGGTTTTCTGATGCACTAAACATTTAAAACACCACTCAAAAAAGTGTCTGTGTCTGCTCTACCTGGGCTTATAATACAGGGAATATTATTTCTAAGATTTTAGATTTTCTTTGGCAGTACCACTTCCAAGTCTTGGCTCGACTAGATCCTTACCTAGCACTGAAGATGCATGTGATTCCATCCTAGCCTGTTGAAGCTTGGTATACAGTAGTGCTGTTCTCTGCATGTTGTGACAATAGGCCAGGCAGTCTTAGAAAATTTACTGATGTTAGTAATGCTGCAGAAGTGGAACTTGTATAAAGCACGATTCTCTTAAAAGAAAGGGTATCTCGACTTAAGGGTCTGCTTTATGTACCAGGGCTTTTGAGAGGAAATAATCTTTTCTGACTAGGAAAAGAAATGGGAGATAGAGCTCAGCTGAAGTCTGTAAAGCTCTTACAAGTGAAATTCTTATGTAACTATATAATTTAAAATGTTTATTGGACACTCAATGCCATATAAAGCTGTTGGAGCACTAGGTTGTTTTATATCTGTTTGTGCCAACAAGATGCTGGTAGAGGCAAAGAACTTGCATTTTCTGCTTGCTTAGGATATTTTAGCTCACCAGAAATAAACAAATTGCAAGACACTGTTTTGCCCAGGTGATAATTTCCTTCCCAACTACACTTCAACAGAGAACTATGTTTTGCATGAAAATTTCTGGATTTAATCACTTGCCTTTCCTGGTCCATCATTTTGATGATGGTGTAGTCAAATGAAATTAGAATTAACTCTTCCTAAAGGTATTTTGAACTGGTGAGGTTTTAAATCTTAATTTATGAACACTTGCATAAATTCCTGTCATCAGCCTGGTGTGGCTACAAATAGCAAGGGGACCTGAGGAGCCTCGTCTGCAGCTGTTGTGCCTGAGCATACCAAGCACTGAGCTTGCAGGCATAGTCACTAATCAGCAGTGATTTTTAAAATTCAGCTTTAAAGCTGGAAAGCTCACTTGGCATCATGAGCAGCTCATTAGTTTTAGGTGGCTTAGAGCAGGGCTTCTCTGCACCAGCTCTGCTGCTCTGGCTCTTCCTGCTTGGGGGGCTTCACAAAGGAGCTGACTGTTACTAGTGGTGGTCGGGGGGTGAAGACAGGAGGGAAGAATGAGGAAATGAAAGATTTGCCTTGGGGCTGAGAGAGATGAAGGGACTGCTCTGAAAGTCATTATCTTGCATTTATAATTACCAGATGGGAGGGTGGTTTAATGAAGAGATTTTTCAAATGAAGACCCCCTTCATAAAAGGCATTGAACTCTTTGAGTAGATAAGCTGTCCCAGAGGAGAAGCAAAGCAAAACTGGTTAAGAAAAGTAGAATATTTCTTCAATTTAAGGCATGGATTTCATAGAGAAGCCATAGACAAGTTTTCATGAATATTTTGCAGACTCAGCAAGAAAGAGGAGGAAGAAAAAATGTGATTTGATTTCTGATGTGCTGCTGGGATCTGAGCTGCAAGGCGTAACTGTGTCCGGATGTGCACAAATCAGTTTGCTATCAAGTTGATATAAAGTAATGGACATAGAATTTCCTGCTCAAAGGGTGGTGTGATTCCAGCTGGCTTGCTGGGAATTTTATTAAACCTGTTATGGGAGGCTCACAAGTCATGTTGGGAAACTTCCTTGTGTGAAATGTGGGTGCAGTCAGTTCAGACTCCACACCAGTGTTGTCTTCTGTGAAAATGGGTTTGCCTCAGCAAGCCAGACAAACTACAAATGATGATTTTTAGTTTGATAAGAAAAGAAAGAGGAGCTTTTTATCAATAAGGTAAATTCCTGACTGCAGTGACATTGATTGTTTTCTCAGATCCCAGGTTCTTCAGGGCTTGCTGGTACCAGGTAATTCAAGCACAAGTTATCTTTGTGCCCTCGTGCTTCAATCTGTCATCTCACTTCATCTGAAGTGCAGTCAGGTGCCTCTGATGGGATGGGGTCAGGTGCCTCTAAGCCATCATCCTCTATCATTGAGACAGGACTATCAAAGCAAGATTTAAACTGAATTAGAAGATGATACATCTGCAAGATTGTGGTTCACATTTTTAGTGAGAAGGGCTTTTCTTGTAATAACAACCATATATTTAACTGTTTCCTTTGTGTTAGTAAGATGACACTTCTGTCCTCTCTTACACTCATAATTTGAATACTAGATAATGTGGGGATTTTTTTAAAGAACCTCCAGTTGTCAGCTTAGAAAACAATCTTTGCACATTCCCAGCTGTTTTATGTGTTGGGGGTTAAAAAAATAGTAATAAAAAAGCAGTACTAACTTTAGAGAACCTTATTTTACTGTTCATTATTACCTACAATACCAGATGCACTATAATTCCCAGGGGCTTTCTTTTAAGCTTCTTATGTGAGCTCCTCAAGAAAGACATGATATTCAAGCATGTTTTGATATGAGCAACTTTTTTCAGCAATGAATTTTGGGTACAGTAAACCAGACAGACTCTTAGGTCTCTGCATTGAAAATACTGTGTAAAGCAGAAAAGGTAGAACAGGGAAAATAATGGGCTATGTGAATCTTAATCTGTTCAAGTACAAGTGGAATTTGATCCTATAAAAATTCCTTACAAAACAGTGAGCAGATTTTCAGTAATTCTGTACTTTAATGTGCACTTAATTAGGTTTACAAAAATGGAAATGGTCCCTAAAAAATGTAGCAGGTGGCAGATTCTCTGTTTAAAGAATATTTCCAAGAAAATATTTTCCCCAAAGGCCATGAGAGTAAGGAGTGTGTGCTCTCACAGTCTGTTTAGCATGCGTGCCTTTTGTTGCCTTATCCTTTTAAAGAAATACCATATTCAAGTAATGATGGAAAACCTTGAAGTGAAACCAGATTGAACCCCAAACAAACTGTGATGAACTCTTTTCCAAAGTGATGTTAAATATCAAGGAAATGGTGCAGAGCAATGACTTTCTACAATTGCTTCTCCTCTGAAGGAGAACCTCTTGAAGATGGATTTCTGGCGAAATCTATGGGTGGTAATACTGGGTTCAAGTATATCCTGTGGAGCTGCTCAATGTGACCTCTTTGGCAATTCCAAGAATTGCCTTTCCTTGTGCATTTTTTGTGCTGCTATTTTTTATCTTGGTTGTTTCAAATTATTGAAAATCAGCTCTGATCTTAGTGCATACTTGGCTCTTAGAAGTGTGTCTTGAATCTGAATCAGCAAGAGCCAGATGAGATGTGCTGTGGTGGAGGGGAGTGCAGCAGGAAGAGCAGTTTGGTGTCTGTCATTGGACACCTTTTGCTGCTCCTCCAGTTGCAAATGGATGGGCTCTTAAATTTGAGTTAAAACTGAGTTTTAAACCAGGGGGGGAAGAGTCTGTCCTTTTGAGCAGTGTTGTGAGGCTGACCTGTGCAGGTGGCAAAAGCTGCTGCTCCTGTCAGAGGGAGCACTGGAGCAATCCAGTCTAGACTTGGGTATTCACAAGGCACACGTGGGACTGATCACAGGGATATGAGGGGAAATAGTGATCCTTCTGTAATGGTGCATAAAGAGTTTCTCTTCCTTGGGAATGTCCTGCCTCTGTCAGTGTAGTGTGTCATGTATTTACTTATATATGCAAAATTCAGCTATTTTACTACATTCTTAGGGTGCAATGCTATGTAGCAATGAAAATTATGTCTGCCTTTGACTTTAGTCAAAGGTATTTTATAGACTGATTATGTTATTTTCCCATCTCCCACCAAAAAACAGGCATTGATCCTGTAAGAATTTCTGGTTAATGGGTCCACCTGCAGGTGTTGGTTTGCAGAATCAGGGCTAAGTTTTTAAACACTGCTGCAGGAGGACTCCTTTTATTATAAGGCACAGACAGCAAAAATAAACTCTGAAATCCTTCTTTTCTTTGGGGAAGTGAAGTATTCCTCTTCTGGAAACTACTTGGCCATCTGAGACTGGAGTTTTGAAAGATCTATGTTTAGTGTACTGTTGAAAACATTGAAATGGTGACATAATTGAAGGTCTGGGTGAAATACGTCTTGACAGTTAAAAGTATCCACTTATGGATTTGACAGCATGGTATGCAGAGGTCTTCTGATCAGGCAGCAGTCGTCCGGATGCAGGAAAATAGCTCTGATCAGTTGTGACCTTGAAAGTGGCCATGGGTCTTCCTCTGCCCAACGGGAGGACAGAGAACAGAGAAGTTCTGTTTCACAGCATAAGTTCTTGCTTATCTGGAAAAAGTAACTGAAAGTGGCTTTTTTGCTATTCTCAAATAATTGCAGTTCTCAGAATTTCACATATGTGAGAGTTGCTCACAGAAGTGAGTGTCTGTCTGCTCACAATCTAGCATTTGAAAGACCTTAGTGACAGCAAGTCCTTGAGGACCAGAGCTCTACTTCAGTTTGTACTTCAGTGCAGGTGACTTATCCTTACATCAGTTTTAGGTTTTTACTTACTTTTCCTGTGCACATTCAAAGCTCTGAGTGTCAAAACCTACCTTAATGACATTTCAATGTACAATAAAACCCAAAACTTCAATGTCAGATTAAAAGAAATGTTCATAACTAAATACAGAAAAAGCTTTGTTATCTCTTCTCTACTTTTCAATGAGGCTAATATGTGGAATAATTATTTTTTAGGAATTGCAAAAGAGTAAAACTGCTTGTAAAAAATGAGATCATCATTTATGAATGAAGCAACCCTGTCATGCAGTCTTTGTCTCAGTGAAACTCAGGTTTCTGCTTGACCTCTGGAAACATGCTGTGGGAAACAGCTCTTCTGAAACACTGGGGCAGAAAACCAAGGGTTGGGAGAGCAGAATGGTTGTCATTAAGCTGAAGTGGGAGGGCTGAGATAAAAGCTTAAGCATTTCTTTTCAGCTGGAGGTAGAGTGTGTGTGTGTGTGTGTGTGTGTTTTCAAGGGGAGGATGTACTTTCAAGCCAGTTCTGTCTATCTTATTTAATGCTGTTTTCTTGGGGTATTTGAATCTACATGACAGGCTAGAGAAATCATAAGTTTCTTGGGTTTGTTTGACTGAGAAGATTTTAAAAAATTGAATTTAATATTCACTGAAATCCCACTGTTAAACAGTGGGATATCCTGAGGAATATTAGTTCTACAGTGTTTTGTTCAGTGACAGTTCTGTACTGCTTCTAAATGTCAGTACATGTAAATTCTTTTTTTATTAGTGTGCTATTCAAAGAAAAGTTTGCCCTTGGCAAATGCTTGAAAGACTCCTAAGATTTTCAAGTATTTTTCAAAAGTGAGACAGTTTTCTGAGTGTTTGTGTTCTAGGGATTTTTTTTAATGTCTGCTATGAAATTTTACATAAAATGACTTTGCAATGCAATTTTTTTTCTCTTTGCAGATGAAATCATGCATCAGGATATCATTCCCCTCTATGCTGCAGACATTCAGGACCAATTAAAGAAACAATTTGCTTATCTGTCAGGTAAGACTATGGTGTTCCCTCTTATACATGTTGCTTAGATGCACAGTTCAGCCTGCTGTCCTTTCACAGTCTCTGAGGACTCTGACATGAGAAATAAATGAGTAACTCCAAATGCAGGCTACCAAGACCTGCTATTTAAGGGTTTATTAAAATTTTTTTTAGAAAGTATAATAGACATTTTAAAAAGGTAATTTTCCAGTTAACTGCAGGTTGCAGCATGGATGCTCTGGTGGTTGCTATGGTCTTGCAGTCCTCAGCTCACAGCCCCAGCTGCATGGGCTGTGCTGTCATGTTTGATGCTGAAGCCCAGGTGACACCCTGGTCCTGCCCAAAGTGGTGGAGTGAGCACCATGGTACCCTGTTCCCCCACAGCATCTGTGCAGCAACGAGTTCTGGACAGGGGTTCTGGCTCGGTACCACTGACTGCTTTCTGCAAAGGAACCTGCTTTGGGGTATAAGGGTGTCTCCAGAGGAACTTGCCTTGGGATATAAGGGTGTCTCCAAAAGCAGCAGAGCCACTTTCTGGCAGCACAGTGAGCCTTTGCCCCTGAGCCACCTGTGCCAGGCAGGTGATGGGGGTTGGTGTTTGTGCCATGCAGGTGTTGGCTGCTGAGCTCGGTCCCTTTCCACGCTGAGCCCACGGCAGGCTGATCATGGCAAAGGGAGATGGTGCCACTGCTCACTAATCAGGAAGAAGGTGTCTGATAAGCTTCTGAGTTTGTCCTCCTGTCTTCTGCCTGTAACAGCTCTTGCAGGTGTGCAGCAGTGAACTGGCTGGAGTTATGGCCCTGTCCTTCCCTCCCTCCAACACATGGAAAGGGAGAGCATCAGTGGCTTTGCAGAGCTGCCCTGCTTCCTTCAGCATAAAGGAAATTTGCCTCTCTGAGCTACAGCTGGACTCTGTGACTGTTCCCTCTCCCTCTGAATCCCATCCTGTATCAGATCCAGAGATACAGGGAAATTAGACAATACTGCTTTACTTGGCAAGAGCTCACTGAATCTTGTACTCATAATTAATTATTATTTATTTCTACCACACAAACTAAACTGTGTTTCTGCAGTAGTGACAGTGTTTTCTTTGGGGGTGATGGAAAATTGGAGTTTTTTATGAAGTTGGCTGCTCATGCTTCATTTGAGATTATAATGTTTAAGCTACAGCTCTTCTCTGGAAGTTTATTTTTTTGACTTTCCAAGCTCACTCTTATCCATAGGCAGAAAATGTCTCATAAGAGTGTTATGCAAGAATCAGCCTGTCTATGAAACTGTAAGTAGGGTTTTTATTTTGCCCCTCTGAACTGAGGGAGGAAACTGGTGACTATGGTAGATGAATTTTTGAGTTCACAAATCCACAAGTTTTTTCAGCACTCAATAAATCCACCTGGCAGTGGAGCTTAGTAGGAGCAGCCATTCCTCATTCTATTTTCTTCTATCTATTCACACTCATGTTAATTAGAATTTTGTTATATTTGCCTCAAGTAATAGGCCAGCTGCATTACTGTGACTAGATTGTTGTATTTTATTATTCTTGGGAAACGTGAGTGTTACTCATTTTCATTTCACTTCGGAGTTCAGGTTTTTTCATCCTAATGTTCTGCAGGATGTTGATGGTTAATTCTCTGTGCTGTACCAAATAGTGGTGTTGCAGGTTCTGTGAATGAAGGAACAGAGCCAATGTTTTGAGACTTGATTTATGTACAGTTTGTTTGTTATAACAGCTGAGGTTAAGAGGGGCTTTGCTCTAAGGCCACTTAAGACATTCCCAGTGTGTGTGAATGGGACCTCTTTGCTTATTACTAAGTTGCCTTGGAAATAGAATCTAAGTACGTGGTGTAAAACTCATTAAAATAAAAGTCCATAGATTACTAATGCCTTTGGTAAAAGAGCATGTTTGCAAGTGTTGCTGGATGTCTTAGATGTATTTCTGATTTTAGTTGTTGGCTTTTTAACTGCAAGGCAGCGTGTACTTGAGAATTGCTGTAGTTTCTCTAATAGGATGTATCTAGGTCTCAGGGACACTTGCTTGAATAGGGAATGAAACCTAGTCTGCTTCTGTGGCTAAAGGCTTCTCCAGCTGCTTCTGGGCCTTGGTCTAGATCGGGGTCACTTCTTCCTTGTGTCCCCCATTGTCCTAGATTGTAATGGAAATTTGAAACATCCAAATTAGACTTGGAATGAAACAAAATAAAGCAAAAACTCCCACTAACGCTGCAGTTTGTCAGTAAATATATCAAAGTGCAGTGAATTTAAGGTGCTCACTACTCCTACAGACTGGCTCCTGCTCAGCAGAGAGTGTGCAGTCGTGTTCAGCTTACACCTAATGGGGAGGCAAGCTGTGGATGAGGTTTGTAATTAGTCATTCACAGAGAAAGTTTATAAACCCCAAGTTAATATTTTACCTGAGGCACAGTTGTTTATTATTGCATTGGTGTTTTTTCTTTCTGTGGAACAAGGTCCTTATCTGTGCTAAAATTATTACTCTTTTGTTGTTGCTAGGCTATATTAAGTGTTGTGTCTACAAGGTTCAGTATTTCACTTCTTTTTACCTTTGCTTTCTTTAATTACTATTCATGCAATCGCTTTTTCTTCCACATGGAAAAAAGGTGTTCTGCCTTTTCTTTTTTTGCTTGTTTGTTTGTGGTTTTTATCCCATGAAGGACACTTCATGTAAGGTCCATTTAAAAGTCTCTGCAAAATGTATTCCTTACGTATTCCTCAGAGTCTTTGGTTCATGTTTTGTATTTTCTTTCATAAATATCTTCTCTTCCCATGGGTGCTGTGTGACTTTCATACCCACCCAGCCCTGTGTCTGTCTGCCATGGCAGTGTGCAGGTGTTAAATGCAGATGAAGAGCAGTGCACAGACACCTGTGTATGTCGATATGCACCTCAAATCATTCAGGCTGTGTGATGTGCAAATGAGAGTCCTGGCCACCTTGAGTACTGAACCATTTACTTAACTCCCTTTCCTTTGAATGCCTAGTTATGCATTGAACAACTTCAAAGTGTTTCCATTAAAGGAAATACAAATATGAGTTCATGCTATTTGCATTTTTGTCTATTGATTCCTGGTTGTTTTTTTCCTGCCATTGGAAAATTTAACATTTGTCAAATGTTACTAATTTCAAAATGCACTAGTTTTCAAAATGCTTATATCTTTGATTTATAAGTATACACATACATCCTTTATCATTGTAAAAGTAAGCTTCTCACCTTGTCAGTTTATTTACTTGGATGTGTTCTTGCTCTCCTGTGTGGAAATGACCTGACCAACCCCTCACTGGTCAAACTCTTCCCATTGAAGTTGCTCTGGCAGATGAGTCTGTAAAATTATGTTTGAGAATTTTTGAGTGGATCCTGTACCACATACATTGCAACAGTTGGTTAAAAATATCAGCCTGATTTTTGTAGCTCCTATAACCCAGACAGTATCTATGCTGTGTATGGAAGGTGGAAGAGGTATTGCTCAGCAGCCTTTGCCTTGCACAGGTGAAAGCTTAACTACTGGTTTTTATTCACTGTGCTAAACCTACTGTCTGTAGAGATTTTAAAAACAAATCAAGCCAAAAATGTAGTAAAGAAAAAGAGAAAGGGAAAAAGTGAATCCTTGGCTAAGAGATTTCCAGTTCAAATATGTTCAGATGCAAATTTAGTTATTGCAATCCAGTTTCTAAGCCAGTGTATTTGCTGCTGATCAGCCTGGGCAAAATGCAGCTTGTGAACTTATGCAAGTAAAATTTCTCTCTCATTTCAAGGAAAGAACATTTTAATAAATTCCTCTTGAATCTGTTTTTCTTTGCAAAGGATATGCAGTGAAGTTTTATCCTCTCCCTCATTGAAGTCTACATGTAATTTCAAATACTGAATTCTCCATTTAAGCATATTATGCAAGCAGAAAGAAGAAATTCCATATCAGAAATGCACAAGCATAATAGCTGAACCACTACAATAGTAAAAACAAGTCTGAAGCAAGCCCTTCTCTTAGTCACATGAGGACTTCACTTTTGACATGACTGTAAGCAAGATTACTTTTAAGCAGTCTTTTGAACTGAAGTTGTAGATCTGAGCCATTCAACAAGGATAATGCTCTTGGATCTTGTGTGTGCACATTGACCAACAGAGAGATCATATTTTTTCTTATAGCCCAAATACTATTTCATTTGCATAATAGAATCAGGCCAGAAGAGACTTTGCTCTGTCATCTAATTATATCCAGCTACTTACTTCCTTTTTGTGGGAGTGGTCAGAGTACTTTTGAGAATACCTTTTCTTATGCAAACAGCAGCAGATTAGCTAGGGAAACATTACAAAATAATCTCTCACTCATCCTTCCTGGAAGTTAAGTCTGAGCAATTTCTTTGCTGCTGCCAAACTTTGCTGTCCATACAAACCCCCAAAAAACTAGCATGTCTTTTGCAGGGTTGTGGAGAATTACCCTTTTCTCTGGTTTTGTGTATGCCTGTTCACTTGTGTATGCAGATGTACAATTCACAAGTTTTGTAATTTTCCCTGTCAATGCTTCTTTAAATTGAAAAGAACACTAATTATGTCTCACTTGATATTGTTTTTAGATACCAAGTCACTAACGTGCCTCTTGATTAGAATTTCTGGAAATGCTGTGCAATTTCCTTGGGTCAGCACTACTCTATCAGCCAGTCTGCTTAATTAAAAAAAAAAAAAGAAAAAAAGAAAGAAAACAAATGCAGAAGAGAACAAGAGATAGCAACTGTGATGGTAAAAGTTTGATGTAGCAGAAAATAAAGAATAAATGCTAAATCACCTGAGCTTAAGGGAAACTTTACCAGTTCCATCTCACAGTAGCACAGCTAGTTGCCCATGGATATTTTTTCTGCTGTTTTCATCCACAAGATCATGATGCTCTGGGTACACAAAATTTCAGCATTTGGTGCTACTGCTGGTGTTAATTCTGCTCAAAAGTTAGAACATGGAGTGTTATTTTCTAGGCACAGTTAAGTCATTTTGCTGCCTAGTTGTGGAGCTAGTACAACTCAATGTTTTTAAAATGTGTGTTTCTCCAAAACACAGGGCTGTCACTGACTTTGTACCAAAACTCATCTGTTTATAAGATCTCACCTAACAGGATTTTGCTAGAATTGTTGAGGTTTATCCACTGAAAAAATTGGCATTTTATGGAGGCAATTTTTGTTTTGTTTTACACTAAATCTGTTAAAGAGGTTGCATGTGAATAGGCTGCCAAGGTCATGTATAAGTCAATTAATAACAAAGTTTTCCATTAATGAATGCTCATGGAAGTAGGGTGGAAGCAGATCTGCTTAAATTAAAGTGATGTGGTGTTTTTATTTTATTTAATTGCTGAAATAAGCGTCAGTCCTCTTTACTTCCTTGCTGTTTCCGTTTATAGCCTGGAAAGTAATAATCCTCTCACTTGCAGAATGTTTCTCACAGCTGCATATTATGGGAAAAGCATCAAGGAATTCTTGGGAATCATTTCAGGTAAAATGTCTGCAGACTGATTACACCCACTTAAGGACTGATGCATTCTCTTCTGCTCTTTGCAATAAACAAAAATTAAAGCTGGCACTCAAGTGGCATTTGTTTAATATTTCATAGAGAAAGGATGCTGGATATATTTCAGCATTTTCATGGAATCACAGAATGGATTGGGTTGGCAGGAACCTTTAAAGATCATCTTGGCTCTCCCTACCCTGCCATGGGTAAAGGCATCTTTCACTAGATCCATTGAATGTGACATTTGCATGGTCAGAACAGTGCTCATAATTTTTTAAACAAAAATAAGGGGATTTGTTATAATTTCAGAAATTTATGTCTTAAAAAAAAAGCTAAGGTTAGAATAAGAAAATGCTCTTAATGCTCTCAGGTACTTGGTTGTCTTAAAAACACATAAAGCTGTTAAATTCCAGTTGTGTAGGTCAGTGCATCCCTGTGTAAAACTGGAAATAGGAGACCAGGCTTGTGTGTGCCTCTGTGCACAGAACTTGCCCAGCAAATCAGTTAAGACTATTCAACAGCTGTAGCTGGAATTTCAGGACTCTGGGCTAGAGGGAAATGTGAAAGAGGTGATTTTCCAATGGTCAGGACTGAGGTAGTTAGTTGTAGTCACTGTACCAGCTGTCCTGAATTTATTAAAATATTGCTGTTTAAATTACTAACTTTTTGTATGATGATTAAAATTGCAGTAACTCATTTTAAAAATTACTCTGTACATGATGAATTATTTTAATGAGTTGTAGCACTCAAAAATTCCTCTAAGTCTGTCTCTTTTTTTTTGTAATCAGATCTATAATTCTGAGGTGCTGGAAGATTATTATATGAATTAGTTTTAATAAGATATTTGAATTTTTTGCCTTAAACTTGTGTTTCAAAAAGAGTAAGAGAAGTAAAATAGTTCAGTGCTTGTCCCTTGAATGTTTTCCTTCCCATTAAAACCAAAATCGACAAAAACCCTCCTCTTAGCATCCTAAACTTTTTATCTCCTCCCCCTAAGTTCTGTGACTTGATTTACTTCTGGGTGAAGAGAAGAAAACCACATTTTACACAGCTAATTTTAAGAACTCTGTAATGCTGCTTTTGCATTAAAATGAGGAAGAAAAGAATGATTCTGAATAAAGGAAAAAAATCATTCTTGCTGCATCAGGTTCATTAAGAAATAAAGGACCCTGTAAAAAGTGAACTCATTTACTGTTTTTTTCTATTATTTAATATAAACACAATTAATGTGTAGGATTTTTACTTTATTTTCCATGCCCTTTTTGTAAAATTCTCTGAAAAATACTCCTTTTAAAGCAGCGACTGCTTTGGCTTAGAGTGACCTGTCTTCCCTTGATGGCCTTGTACTTAATATTGCAATGTAGAGAGCAGCTTCTGTGAGCCAGTACTGTTAAAGCTGAAATTCACAGAACTTCTGTGTGGCATTTCAGGTCACTCTGCCCTAAACTCTTTTGAGCAGCAGGGTTCTGATAAGGAAAAGCAGTCGAGGAGCATTTGAAGGTATACACATATATGTGTGTGCTCAAGTGTCCCAGCAGGGAAACACCAAAGACAATGATAATCAGTGAAGAACAACCTTCTAAGAGCTCAGGTCAGGGCAGAGTCATCTCCATCCAAGATAAGCACAGATGACTGTGCTAGAAACTGAAAATGAATAGACAATGTCCAGGCAGGATGGCTCTGTTTGCCCTTGACAATCAGTGGTGGTCTGGGAACTTCCTGAAGATCATAGTCCAGGCTTCTGCTTTTAGGACAAGTCTATTGTTGCTGTTCTTTTGTTTCATCTGTCCTATTTATAGAAATTGAGTAGAACAAAAACAAGTGACCAATGAAGAAACCACAAATAATGTATAATTGTACCTAAAAATAACTACTCTAGAGAGAGCAGAACACCTCATAAGGAACAGAAATAATCATTATCATGCTTTTAACAAGAGAGGAAAATTCTGTAGTCGTGAGAGCTTGGGTAGAACAAAACCCAATAGAATCAAAATTGGTCTTAACTTATATTTGTGTTGTGAATATTTGTATAGCTAAAATTAGCTCCCTTGACTCAGTGTTGCCATGTATGGATGTGTCATAAAGGTCATGTTTGCAAACTTGTGATATTTGCGTAATAGTTGCATGTTGTTGTTGTTGTTTAAATACATCCAGAGCACATTATTTTTTTCACATATTTTGGTTCCAAAAGCTTCACAGTGACAGCACCATGGCGTCTGTAAGCTGGTAAATGGAAATCAGATTCACCACAAATTAACATAAAGATAGGATTTGAGCCCTTCTAATTACAAGTGGTTTAGAGGGAAGTTGTGATTTCTTTTATCAAATGAATCTGAGGTCAAATATTTCTCCTCTGTTCCTGGGGAGGTTAGATGCAGAGGCATTGGAAGTGGGTAATAATCTTCACAAATCACTGTTGCTCTCATAATTGGTGTAGTTGTATAGTTTAATGCTGATTTCAGCACAGTTACTGGATTTCAAGGCTGAAAAAAAATATCCTTGTTATTTTAGAATAGTAATTTTTTCTTGTTTTTCTTCTCTTTTTGAACTGTGAAGCAAAGATTACTTTCCAGCAGTGTATTCCTGCCACCCTGGAACAGTTAACCTCATGCAGCTGCTAGGGTTCAGCAAGCTCCCTCTCCTACCTGTCTTTGCTAAAGACATGAAACATTAATAAAGCCCTTAAAAAGAAATAATTACCTTTTGCATGTAAGAATGTGTGTGAAGTGCATGGAGGAGCATTGTGTCTGTGGATTCTACCCAGTGGTGCAAATGCCAGGAAAGATACATATAATGGTATCTAGTTCCTCGGCAGCTCTGCTGTAGTGTAGGTGTTCAGCTCTGCCTTACCTTCTGTGCGTGGTCTGGGAGTGGGAAATCTCATTTGAAACACCTACACCCATTTCTTTTAATGTTCTGTCCCTTCTGTTTCACCAACCTGGAAGCAAAGCAGCCAGCTGAGCAGGGCAGGGGGGTTGCATGAATGAGCTCAAACTGGAAAGAGGGTTGAGTTCAGTTCCAGATGGAGATTCGCCTCTTTAATTCTGAATTAACCTTTTTGTTTCTAGATTAGTTGATTTCTTTTCCCCAATTGAGTCTACTTACATGCAGTTGTCATTTATCAGAAGAAAGATGCACTGCCATCTGGTGTCCGAGCTGCTCACAGGGGCCAAGGCATCTGCCCAGAAAAAAAATCAAATGTGGTGAATGGGGTGTAACTAATTCCTTTCCATAAAACTTTCTAAGCACTGAAGAAGAGTGACACTCTTCAGAATAAGAGAGAGTTCAGAATAAACTGTCCACAAATGAGTCCTGCAAAAGAAAAACAAACAAACAAGAAAAAAAAAAAAAGAAAAGAGAGAGAGAGAAAAACTATGGTTGTTTCATTACTGGGACATTTCAGTCTAGATAAAGAGACTTACATGGAAACATGTTTGCTGCTTCTTTTTTAGGTGGAAGAGGGGGAGATGGCTGCCCTGTTATCACCTTTCCAGACTATCCAGCATTCAGTGAGATCCCTGAAAAAGAGTTTCAGAATGTCCTGACCTACCTGACAAGCATTCCAAGGTGAGCACCTGTCTAGAAGAACACAACCTTTTATCTGCTATGGGACTTTTCACATTTGATCCCTTACATGTGGTGTAAAACTCAGGCTCCATATTTAATTAAAGAAAAGGAAAATTAAGCTTATGGTACAGTGTCAGTGTGGGTTAGTGACAGGTGTCTAAGGTATCTGTCAGATGAATTACTGCTGTTTATATTCCATCAGAAAATTACTTCCTGGTATGTATGGATATAGCTTCCATGATGGACATCATCCTCTTGTGTCTTCACTGTACTTTAGAATGCAATATTCAATGTTGTAATTGAACACATGTATAATTTTGGCAGAACATGCCAATTCCTGGATGCAGCTGGGGATACTACTCAGTGAGGGAACACTCTGTATCTGCACACAGAGGTTTGTCTTCACCACCTGAGCTGTTTCCTGGCTTAGCTGAATACATAATGTCTGCAGACTTCCAGGGGTTTCACTGAGGGTACAAGGCCCAGGGGTTAATTCTGGCTCTCTTAGAGGGCACAGTGGTGTTATCAATGGGCTGCTCAATGAACACCATGATTTTTGTTGACAGTCTGCTAAGGAATGGAATAGTGGGCTCAAAATCTGATGGAGGTGAGGAAGGCAAGTAGCAGAATAAAGTACATATCCTAGACTTCAAGAGAGCAGATTTTGGGTTTATTCAGGGAACTGGTAGGTGGGACACAAAGGAAGGCAGTTCTGAAGAGTAGATCTGCTTTGGAAGGCTGCCAAGTTCTGAAGGGAAACTTCTCCAAGTACAAGAATGGTACGTCCTGGGATGTGAACAGACGTAACAGGAGTCTGACCCACTGTCTGACAGCGAGTGTGTGACTGAGCTGAGCTACACAGGCAGCACACAGAGGGGAAAGCAGGGACAGGCTGCAAAGGAAGAATGTAAATACATTGTCCAAACATGTAGGGATGGCGTCAGAAAAGTCAAAGCACACCTGGAGCTGAGGGACAAGAAAAAAAGGGACATCAAGGACCACTCAAAAAAACTTCCGGTGCTTCAGCAGTACAGGAATAAACAAGGAAAATGTGGACCTGTGCTGAATGGACTGGGCACATTAGTAGCAGCAAATACAGATGAGACTGAAACACCTGAGTTCTTCACTTCAGTCTTCTCTGACAGTGTCTCCCAGGCCTATGTGTTCAGAGAGAGAGTTCAAGGAGGAGAATGACAAGCAATGGCTGAGGACAAAATCAAGCATCTCTTGAGAAATCTTGACCCAATTCTAGTGTTTGGGAAAAGATGAGCTGCTTTGAGAGTGGTGAGGACACTGACCAGTGTCATAGTAAGGTTACTCTCTAGAACCTTTGAAAGGCTTTTGAGATTAGAGGTAAACCATGATGACCAAAGAAAGATAAATATTGTATTCATGCTCAGAAAGGATAAGAATAGTGATCTGAAACACTGTAGGTTGGTCAACCTCACTTTGGTGTGTAAGAAAATTATGGAATGAGTCCTCTTGAAACACCTTTGGGCACATAAAACAAGGTGGTGATGGGGAGTAGCCAGCATGAATTAAATAACAGTAATTGTGCTCGACCAGCCTGTCCCTGTGATGACAATAGTGGATGCATCAGTGAGGCAAAGCTGTGAAGGTCTTTAGCCTCATCCTAAGCAAGTGAGTCTCCCCCAGCACTCTTCTACTTTGAGATGTTACATTTTGGCAGATGGGCTGCTGGGTGGGTAAGAAAGTGTGTGGATTATTTGTCTCCAAGAGAGGCTTTTAATGGCTCATGTTTTATCTGGAGACAGACTTCCTCAGGGAACGGTACATATCCATGCTGTCTGATATCCTTGGCAAGGATGTGGAGTAGGAGATGGAGTGCACCCTCATCAAGTTGTACTTGATGTAACCAGCTCCTCCTGGTTGTACTTCTTAATCCCTGGTTTATCAGGGAATGAAGCTCTGAAGCTCAAAGCCAGCTTTTGCATTTTCTTTGTTTATCCTCGTAGTGTTTAAGCTGCATGGTGCTAAGCATCCCTTGGTCGTATCTTGGGCACTGTTTCTGCAAATAATTATATTCCAAATTCGCATCTGCTTCTCCTTTTGAAAGTCTTTGGTGGTGAACTTCATGGTGGCCCATTGAACTTCTGCACAGAGTGGGATTCATGTGAGGGAATTCTGATGGAGCAGAACACATCTGGCCCAGTGGGGGAGCACTGAGAGCATCCCAGCACACCACTTTGATAGGAGCAGATTTTATGGAGGTTTTCCTGTCAGTTGCTCCTACCTGCCAACCATTATTCTGTGAATATTGAGCCAGGAGTGGTCATTCCTTAAGCCTGGCTGTTCTTCAAGGATTTTCTTGTTTCTTTAATTTATAAGTATTTAGAAAGAGAGGACTGTTCTTTGTAAACAAAGGAGATAGCCCAGCTGTCTAGATGCTAAGAGCAAGGTGTTCACTATTGTGAATATAACAGTTCTCTAGGTTTAAAGTGATGACAATTCAATTTCAAATCTTGTAAAATAATGTTGTTAAGTGTTAATGTTAAAAAAAGTGTTGTTAAGATACTGATAAACGTGCAGCCTTTTTATATCTGAGAATTAATAGACTCTCAAAGGGCTTAGGACATTCCTGATGTCTTTGCCAGCAGTGTTAGAAGTTTACTGTGTGAAATTGTTTTTGTGAGGTCTTGTGCAGGTTTATAGGCATAAAAACCACAGAAATGGCACTATCCAGATGCCAGTACACATCCCCTTATGAAAGATTTTGCAACTGATATGTTACATACATTGATACCTATATAACCCTAAGAGGGGCAGTGCTGCAGCAGTTCTTGAATTGGGACATTTCTAGTGCTTTTAAAGGTGCTGTAATGTAGGATTTTTCTTAGTGTTCAAATACTGTTTTAGGTGCTTTGGAAGCTGTTTTTGAGGGAAGTGAAGGCAGTAGGTTTTCAGTTTCTAACTTGGTTAAAGAGGTGTAAGGAGTACTAATTTACAGAAAGGATGGAAATGCAGCCCACAGCTCTTATGCATGGACTGCTCTCACAGGTTATTGTCATTTATTTAGTTTATCAGATATGTAGCTCTGTCTTTTGGCTCTTCTGACAGACTAAGGGGAAATGGACTTTTCTAAGAGCACAGACACATCTGGAACCACCCCAGTTCCTCAGAAAACTGCTTGTTCTACTTGGCCCTGTACAAGATCACAGCAAGGGGTTGGCAGCAACCATAACAACTCATTGTCTGACTGCCTGGAGTCACATGTTAAAGGAAATTATATTTCATGAGGATGACAGTAAGGGCCACTAAGGCCTCATAAGAAAGGACCTTTCTGTGCTCTGCAGTAGAGTTCACCCAATAGTATATTTACTGGTATAATAAATCTTAGCAGTGACTTCAGGTTTTCAAGATCTCTTCCCAAGTGAAAGAAGGCTTCCTTATGACTTCATTGAAAGTGGAAAAACTGAAACCTCTCAACCTACCTTTTGATTCCTTCTAATTTTATACATAAACATGACCTTGTCAGCCCTTACTGTGTCCTTGTTCTGTATTATCTAAACACTAGGTTTCACAAGTTTTGCTGTGTGAACTTTCTCTTGTCTTTTTCACAGTAAACGTTAATCACGAAACAATAAATATCTTGTGGGGCACCTTGCATTTAGGAATAGAACTATTAAAAGTTGCATGCTATCAACTTAGATGATCATGGAGTAGAATGGAGTAGAATAGTGTAAATAGTAGAGCTATTAGCATGTGCTTAGATGTGTAAATGCCTGATACATGAGGATGTTAAGAAAGGACACAGTGGAAAGGGAATACCTCATCTCAGTTTAAAGATACTCAGTTAACCTTGGTGCAACCGTATATCATTAAGCAGAGAGCTGAACCATATTCTTCAGGTGAGTGTTGTTACTGTTGCAAGGTAAATTCGTGTTCTGTAGATGGCTGGATGAAATACAATGTCTAACATATGGCTTGTAGTAATCTCAAAATATTCGGTTCAGATTGTTGACATAATGTGTGACAACAGTCATGTGCCATGTGTACTGAAATGTGGCTGCTTTGTCAGGAAAAAACAAAGGATTAGTGATAAGTACAATAGACAGTGGAAGATTGCAGCTAAAGCTTTTATAACTTCTGTTTTGGTAGTGAAATATATATTGTAAATGTATATGTGTAATGATTCTGAAGCAGGTTTTTCTTTTTAGCAGATAATATTTTTTTATTGCTATGATTATTGAAGTACAAGGTAAAGTTTTATTTAAAAGGTGAAAATTGTCTTAGAAAGATACATAGGCTACCCAAGTAGGAGAATCCATGGCAGTACATAAGGCAGTTCCTTCTAGGAAGAGTAGTTTAACTGAAGTGCTGAATTGATGCAAATAATTAACATGATCCACATGAATTAATAGTTCTTATCAACAGAGTTGTTGAATACAGTAATATCTCTAGAAAAAGTGTCTGTAAGAGGTGAAGCTATAATTCAACTGTGTTTCAGTAGAGGACAATGAGCCATATCTTGCATTCCTTTGGGATATTTTGAGAATTTATAATGTCCATGTAGCTGGTCTGACTCTCTTTCTGCAGAGAACGTCTCCTATTACTCCCTCTGAGTCCTTCAGGGGTGGCTGCTGAGCTCGGTAGGAAAAAAAGGCTCTGCAGATCGAGGTTATCTCATCTCTTAGCTGAGTAAAAGCACAACAACCTCCCAACACCATCATTCTTACTGCACAGTGGGAGAGGCACCTGTGCAGTGTACCTTTTACATCACACATTTACTGAGGCTGAAGGAAGAATATTGCATTTCAGGGCATTCAGTGTTCTCTGTTTTGAAAGTATTCTTTTTCATTTTTCTATTGATCCTAGTAAATAGGCTTCTAAGATTGGCAGTGTACCTTGAAGGCAGGCATTACTCATATTTAATTTCTCTCCATCACAGCTGTTTCTTGAAATGTATTTTATTAGCTTAAGTGTGTACACATTGTTGAAATATGGATTTACCAAATATGGGTAGTAGCATGAGAACTTGCTGCAAAAGAAATTAATAGATAATTGCAGTGGTTAAGAAAAACTTAAGTACACAGTATTTTTCAGCACATGGTTTTGCTTTTGGTTAATTAGCAGTTTCTACTGCAATTAGAAAACAATATGCTGTTTATGAGAACAAAAGACTATAGTTTTTCTTTTCTGCTCATATAGGCTCATCTCTGAACAAAGAAAGCAAGCTAAAATCCTTGTGGTCACAAGAGATTGGAAAGCTAATATTTTAAAAGTGTAAAGCTGAGTCTCAAACACAAAATCCCTTTCAGTAGAAATAAGTGATGTAGATTACAAAATTCAGAACAGTTTTTGATGGCCTGTTTGAGTCCCATATTGCTGATTAAACATGATACATGGGCCTTTTTTGTTTGTATTCTGGCAGAGCCTTGTACAGCTTCTCCTTGTAATGTTGTCCTGTCCTACTGCATGATCTTGAGCATAACTCAGGCTAACTTGGCACGTTCTGCAGCTTCCTGTTTTGAAAGGTGTCCCTCAGTTTCCTGGCTGGGAGAGTGTCCCCTTCTTTGGGATTCCTGAAGGTTTACAAATTCTTGAACAGCACGTGGCCTTCCAAAAAGTCCTGTTGCTTCTGGTACTCCCTGGTGCAGGAAACTAGGGAGCCATCCTGTCCAAGTAATAGAACAGAACGAGATGACCTCTGAAAGTGTTGATGTCCAACGGTTCAAAAGCTCAATTCTTAGGGTTTGCTAAGCTTCTGGTAGACCCCTCCTTGTTTACTACCCTAGCTCCCCATGTTTGGGATAACACTGGAAAACTGAAAGAGAAATGCCTGTGCTAAGCCTTTCAGTGAGTTCAGCTCTGTGTGTGCACAGCAGAGCACGATGAGGTAGATTTAGGTAGGCAGCAGAACATGCAGCAGCATGGCATGGGTGCTGCTGGAGCTAGCAAAGCTCAGTGCAGGGGACACAGGAGAGCACAGGGCTCACACAGCTTGTGCCTGGCCAGTCTCCTTGGCACAGATCCACCACTGAGCTCTGAAAGCAGAGGCAGCAGTGTTGGGCTCATGCTGTGTTTTGGGCCTGTACGTGCCTCAGGGTCCGGCGGACCTCGCGAAGAGCCGGTGTGGGAGGGTAACTGCCCGTGTTTCCTCATTTATCTGCACACCGAGTGGGCAGCCCACCACTAGCTAAGAGTTAAGCACTTTTGTTTTATAGAGTGCCAGGGAGGAACATCACCACATAATGGGAAAGAAGTGCCAAAAAACAGATGCCCTGACAGTTCATACTGACGTGCTGAGCAACAGCTTTGCAGCTTCAGAGTATATTTCTGTCAGCTGTGCTTAATTTCGCTGCTCTCCTCTTTGTTGGATTACAATCCAGGCTGCAGATATGGAACCTGTACCCTGCTGTTACCTTGGCAGCCCCTCAAATTTGTCAGTGAGAATATCCCAGGACTTCCAGCAAAATCTGTCGTGCCGTGTGTACCCTTCCTTTCTCAGAGCACAGCTGCCAAACAGTTGTAAATACCATATGTTGCTGTAAGCAGACAGGAAACGTAAGGTTTTTTGTATCCTAAATTTAAGTGGTAGTCCAAAGCTTTTGTGTCAGATACATACCCTCACAAAATTAAGGTCAAAGCCCAAATCGTGACTTAGAGTCTGAATTTTTACTGGGTTTAGAACAATTTACACTTGTTTCAATGTCCACCTTGTAAGTGTCTTAAATTTGTGTTAAAGCTCAGCCCTGTACAGGTAAAGCCTTTCCAGTCTTTAAATCCCATTTACACCTTTAGGGTTTACAGGATTTAGGCAGTGTGTATGACACACACCATCCGGTGGTAAATTTAGTCTGCTAATAAGACAAAGTAAATTAAGCACTGTAAAATTGTGAAAGTTAATTACTAAAACTCTGGACTGTCATGCAGGAGTTTTTATTAGTCCAGCATTAAATTCAGGAAGTTTAACACCAGATTTAAGTGTAGTGGCACAGTTCTAAAATAAATTATACAGCACCCCCTGTAAGGTTGTTCCTTTGTGCAGTAGCATTAATGGTTGTTGCAGTGTCCTGGAGATGTGTATAATTCCAATATCACAGTTCTGAATGGCTGTAAAAATGCTTTTATGGAGTTGGACTTAATATTTCTGAAATAAGGGTCACATAGGCTTTCTGTTGCTCAATTTACTTAAGCTTAAACCATCATGAAGCCCTTTTGCCTTTATTGACCTATTTATCCTTAATTGTCCCTCCAGGATAACGTGACCTACTTCAGCCATCTGTAGTTAAGTCTAAATGAGTCCTCAAAGTTGTTGTCTTTCTTCAAACAGTCCTTCTAAAAGCAGCTCTGCATGACCAGAAGAAATCACACTGTGTTTTCCATTTAGAAAATTATTGCTCTTCCTTAAAAACCCTTATTTTGCTTTATTTCACACACTAAAAAGGAATCTGTTAAGCAATGACTTGTTAAATTAATTTTTCTTTTACCGGCAAAAATGCATTAAGGGCACTCTGATTTTAGTTCCTTGGTGAAGTTTTGGGCAGTCAGAACTAAATGTTCTTTAAGAACCCTTTAACCCAAGTAATTCTATAAATCCAGGAAGTTACCCTAAGAAAA
Source organism: Notiomystis cincta (assembly GCA_013398075.1). Lineage (NCBI taxonomy): Eukaryota > Metazoa > Chordata > Aves > Passeriformes > Notiomystidae > Notiomystis > Notiomystis cincta. Next base: position 1,404 of record VZRX01005381.1, on the reverse strand, counting down.
GGCTGATGGGTACCATGGAAAGGCAGTAAGTGCATGTGGTACAAGCAGATGTCCAGGCCCAGGCAGATGATGATGCCTGGACAATTTACTTGTTATTTTTAACCCTGGCTACATTCCCTTGGCTTCCTCCCCAACAACATAAGCTTTTTGGAGCAGAAAGAAGGTCAGCATATATGATGGAATAGAGCCAGCATTGCTGTCTTCCAATCAGTCGTGCCCAAGGAGGAATTGCTGAAAGTGGGAGAGGGGCTGATTTGAGGACCTAAAGGAGCACAAGAGATAAAGAGGAGAAACAGGGACCAATCAAGGAAGATATTGATGCCCATATCTCTGAATCTGAGTGGAGAGATAAAAGAGACTTTTATGTTATATAAATTGGCATAAATATTTTAAAGTAAATAAGTTGTGTACCAATGCTGTCCATTTGGCCAAGGAACACAAGCAGTGCTTGACACAGAATTACCTCAAGTAAATAAGTTTGGATTTGTATCTCAGAGTTTCAAGAGACCTGCTTCTGTGCAGGATGAAGACTTCTGGTTGCTTTTGGGACCAAAGCTGGAGGGCAGCTCTCCTGTTTGTGGCTGCCTGGCCTACAATCACTGTGAAGTCTGGATGAGACTTCCAAAGTTTTCAATTGTTAATAACCCCTTAGACAAAGCTCTTTGAAGTTGCTCTCATTATTTTTCCTCCTGTTTATCTGGCTTTTAAGATCTCCTGTCACTGACACAACATCATGTGTAATTATTCTTGCCTATGCTCATAATGTGGCAACAGGCATTTATTTTTGTAGTGTCACTCAGCCACACTGTATGATTCTGCTCATATCTTCTGCTTCATGACCAAATTATAACCACTTGCCTATGATGGTTTTTATTTATTTCACCTCACAACCCGACATTCATCTAAATTCTTGCTTGCCTGCTTGCTGAGAGATTCTAAAAGCCAATTTTGGTTATCTGATGGTTCCCCAGTCCTGAGAAAACTGCAATACAGTGTGATTTTAAACATGTCTAGGGCATGAACTAATAACAGCTGAGACCAAAAATAAGCATAATAGGAAAGGAAAGAGAGAAGACTTTCATTAGTGGTACCATGGATAAGATTTAGGGAGAGTTAACTGGAATGTGGAGAAATAAGAAAAAAAAGGTGCATAGTTGAGGCAGGGAAATGCATCAAATTTCTTATCTGAACCTTGTCTAATGGTGAAGCTTTAACAGGTTCAGCTCCAACACAGAAGCTCAGATTTTCTTAATTTCCTGTGCAGCTTCATCTGTTTCTGTGAAGGGAAGGCAGTAACTATCAAAACCAAAATAAAGAGAATGCTTTGGTTTTTTTAATGTCTATTTAAAAATATACCTATTCACAGAATTCCATTATAGATTATATATATATATATATAGATTA
>VZRX01005380.1:292669-327818 GCA_013398075.1 Notiomystis cincta | reverse complement strand
AAGGAAAGGAAAGGAAAGGTCTCTCTATCTGGTGCTGCCTAAACAAGACCCACTTGCAGGCTCACTATCTGGGGTGGAGAGAGCCTCCATAGGCCCACTCATCACTAATTTTTGAACCTTCTGCCCACAGCTCCCTGTGGCAATGCATGGTGTGCCTGAGCATTCCACGTGGGCTCGATACAGCTCTCACTTCGTGAGCTGGAGGAGCAGCACCCTCCATTTTTCATTCGCCTTCATACCGCTGGTGGCTTAATACAGTTTTATCACACCTAACTCAGCGGCTTTTTCCCAAGCTGAATAATCCTCCTCATGCAGAAACTCAGTATCTCTGAGGATGCAGGCGTCTGGTGACTGTCCCTCTCCCTTTTCTAATTGTGTTTCACCGTTCTGAGATGAGGAGCTCAGTACTGCCTGCAAACACCAGCACGTGAACGGACTCGTGATGTGACTGCAGCACACCACAACACATCTCCTATGGATGCTTTCTGCTTTTTCTCTCTTCCTTCCTTCCTCAGCTGCATGAAACACTGTGTTTTTTACTTCCCCTGGGTATTGACTTGCCAATTTCAGACAATTATCCACAGTGATTCCAGATCATTCTTCTTGACGACAACACGGATCCCGTTGCTCTGTGTACATAGCTCCTATACTGCATCACTCTGTATTTATTGACACAAAAATGTCACTGCTTGTTGTATTCTTTAGGCATTTTCTACTATAAGATTACTGGCCCATTTTCACGGTCAGCTTCAGTTTCTGTATGAAATACTTGAAGCAAACTTTGCCAAATTGCTATTTTTGTTGTTCACTCCCTTTGCAGCTAACATGGAGTTTTGTGAACATCCAAAGTGACAAAAAAAGATGACTGGGCAGCCTAGTAAAGACTTTCTCCATTAAGAAAACCAACAATTTATTTCTACCTTTTTAAAATCAGGTATTTACAATGAAGGAGGAAAATACTTCTCACCTCACAGTACCTTCTTCCTCTAGTCTTTGATCCAGAAGCTTTTGAAGACTCAACTGTACTTCACTGATCAGACTCAGCTACAAAAATGGTTACAAACTCTTCTGAAAATGCCTTGCTAGATTGCTGAGGCATGACTTCATTCTTCCAAAGCAACATGGACTCTTGAATTACTTTTGTATTTGTGTTTTGGCTCTGTAATGACCCTGGCTAACTAAAACTATTTAGGGGATTTCCTACTTAGGGCATATAAATTTAGAAGGATTATGTACCTGTATTACATGCCTGTTTATGTTTGTATATATTGTGCATATTTTAATATAATTTATTTAACTTGTGCTTTCTTTAAAATTATGTACATGCCTACATATGTTATGCAGAGATTACTTAAAAAGTTAATAGTTGTAAAATTGATTGTTGGATTTATAAATGCCTTACACTTTGCATTCTCTTTTAAACATTGTAAGTGGAATGAAAGTCATTGCAAAATCAGCAGTTTCTCTAATTTAGAATTCTTTTTCATGTGTTTGTTTATGTCTCAGCTCAGTAGAGCAGTTAAATACTGAGCATGCAATTTATTTTAATGCCATTGAGCTTTAAATGTCACATAAGGGTCAAGTGAATACTGGGACTCATTTAAACCATCTTTCCTGACCAAATGCATTTCTGTGTCTCTGCACTCTCTGTACAACTGCACCATGCAGCTGACATTACAAGGTTGCTTAGAAACCCCAGCTATTGAAATGCTTTCTTCAATGTCCTCTGCTAGCCAAAGAGCCTCCTGCTAACACCTAGGGCTAACCCTTACTCCACCTTTCTCCAAAACCATCCCAAAAAAGTTGTGAAAACAGATGCCCCCCAGACTATTTGAAAGTCACACGTGGGGAGAGAGAACCATGAAAATGACCTCTTTGTCAAGACTTTGAGTAACACTTCTGTCTGCAGTCATAGTCTGCATTCGTTTGGATTTTCAACCCATTCAAGAAGCTTCCTTCTAATTCACAAGAAATGGAGCTATTTCCTAAGCCAAACTCACAAACCAGTTTTTTCAAAACAAGCCTATTTTGCTTTTCCAGAGGATGCTGGAGACAGAGAGGAAAGATGCAGGTTCCCATTTGCTCTCCCCTTCCCTCCTCAACACAATTACAGCTGGATGTTTAATCACAAAGTTCCTGTGGGAGACTTCTCACCAAGTAGCCCACTACTAGAAATGCCAATATTCATAGGACCCACACATAATTAAAAACCTTTCAGGAGCCAAATGCACACTTGCTAAATAGAATGGCATGCTATAAATTCAAAGGACTGCAACAAATACTCAGTCAACCCGGGATTATAAATTTTACCTAAAAATAACCTGAATGAAAAATTTCTACACTCTGGCCAATATTTATTTTACTTTGAGATCCTCACTTTACTTTTACATCCTCGCTTTAAAATTAACAGGCATCTGATAGAAAAAAAAAAAAAAAGAAAGACAGGATGATTTTTTTTGNCTTTACTTTTACATCCTCGCTTTAAAATTAACAGGCATCTGATAAAAAAAAAAAAAAAAAAGAAAGACAGGATGATTTTTCTTGCTTTAAGACCCATCATTGCAAAATAATTGTGCATGATTATTGGTTGAATAGTTTCCATTTCCCACTCCTACAAGGACTGACACAAAAGAAGAAAAACTGGTAGGTCTCATTAGTCCTGGCTAGTCTAGCCTTAGCCTTAGCTATTATCAGATCCTTCAGAAAAGGTGAAGAAAAAAACACCTTTTCAGAAATGCAGCCACTGAAATTAGAATGCATTGAGTGAAGAAGGGACTATTTCCCCTGTCACATATTCCTTTCAGGGTCAAAAAACACACAAGTGAGATTTTAAATAAGTAACTCATTCCAGGTAAGTACAGTCAAGCTGTTTCCAGGCTGACAGACTGCCATTACACCCCACCACTGCCAGCAGGGTCCACTGCTGTGACTCCAAAGGTGGCTCTGGGTTTGGAAAAATAGGGTGTAGCAGAGAAGACAACAATAATTACTTCAATAATTACATTCTTGTGCTGTGTATAGAGCCCAAGGCTTATGTGGAATTAAATGAGGCACCCAGAGTGTCTTTACTAGTACCTGCTTTAGCAAATGGAGTGGCCAAACATTCACTCCTTGAAACAGTGGAAAAGCAATCATACTTTTTCCTATCTCAAAAATTTAATCAAATAACTCAACAATGCAAATCAAAAAGAAAAAGAGAATGATCTGAAAAAAAAACAGCAAAAGGCAAGGAATAATGCTAACCACAATGGGGACATGTATTCAACACTTACCAATTTTTTCTTGTTGCAAAAATGATGCTCTACACCTAAAACTGGGGGACAGATGTTTTTGCCCAGGTAACTGTAATGAGGGCTGGGGCCAAGGGCCAAGCCACAACTCACAGAGCTCAGGGAGGTGAAACCAAAAGAAGTCTGGCTGGGGTGGACTGGAACAAGCCATGGGCAAAGCAGTGATCCTGCCCATTTCCACAGATGCAGGAGAGCTGGCTCAGCAGGCAGGAGCTCTCACACCTGTTCAATTATTACAGTGTTTCTTAGCACCCTCATAGCCCAGGCTGCAGAAACCACAGGCAGCCCCTTCCCTCTTGTTCTCTAATTAGAAACTTGAAGTCATTACTCGGGTTAAGGGATAGTGAAATTGTCATACATTGGTTGGGTATACTGAGTGAAAAAGTTTTTAATCAGAGATAATGTTCTCAAAAACAAAGGACCATGTCTCAAAACCATTATACCCTTAACAAATTTCCTGGCAGCTATTTGTCTGATTGAAAAAGAGAAGCTGCACGGAAAAGATACAGAAAGCAAATGACATTTTTAACTGTGTGATGATCCCTTCTTCCCCCCAAGCATCCTGAAATAAAAGAGATAAATGCAGAGCACTTGGAGGCTTCAACAGCATCCAATTCATGTGCTTTTAATGATGACTGCACAAGAACATCTGCCCTAAAATCTAGCCAGCAGTGTTAGTGGACAAGAAAAGTACCCATAGTAATTAGGAACTATAGGAAGAAGCAGGCAGACTAATTAAGTTTTCTCAGTGCTTCCCATTTAGCATATCTTAGGGATTTAAAACTAAAGATGTGCATAATTCGGGCTGTTTTCAGGATTAAGATGTTTAAAACTTGTCAATTAGTTTTAGCTGCACAATGAAATCTGTTTCTTAGTTGGAGTTAGAAGGGCTAAAATTGTTTAGGCTGAGAAAACAAGCTGCTGCAGCAGGGTGTTGAAGGCCTGACATGATCATCCTGTGACTGTCACACTGCAGCTCAGCAGGAGAGCTTGAGCTGCCCTGTCCAAGCCGATCTCCCTCACGCTGGTGGGGGTTCCAGGCTCCAGGGCAATGGTGCCTGGAGCACTAACACCAATTTCAAGGCTGCCAGAGGCAGATCTGTGCAAATAGCTTAGGAACCTACCCAGTCCTTCTGCATGGGGAAAAATCCCCACCCCAAGAACCCATCAGGGCTTTGCCAAAACGAGGGATTTTGGCTATTAGTGGTCAACTATTTCTGCAACCTTAGAGCAGAGACAACAAAACGAGAATGCACCATGACTTGCTTGAAAGCTGCATAGACTCTGTGAGCGCACCAAGCAGCCCACAAGACTCTGCCTCCTTCTCCAGTGGCTGCTCTGGATGCAAGACCTGGGTCAGGCTGCAAGATGCACCAGTCAATGCCTGAGTGCAATAAAAACCACAACTGCCCAGCCTTCAGCAGTATTTATCTACAGACTTCCTTCAGTGACACCTGTAGCACATACAGCAGCCCTTAATTCTGCTCTGCAATATGAATGGAAAGATAATTGGTTAACAACCGTCTTTTTTTATATCTAAAAATATGTTTCAAACCCATACAGCTTAACTCAGAGTCTCTGTAATTTGGAAATGAAGGGCTGCTGCTGCAATGTCTTATCTGCCCACAGATTCAGTTAGCACTTTTAAAGCACAGAACAGAAATGATGCACAAGGAGTCAATAACAGTAATTGGTGTCATTAACACTTCCTGCTTACCCCTGGCTTAAACCTGAAAATCAATTAAAAGATGCTTTTGTTTCAGAGTATTTATCCTAGAAAGCTGGAAGCCCAAGACCTTCCACAGCTCTACTCCTGTCACTTCACTTTCCCTCTTACCCCTTTCCCTCCCTGGCTGCGTTTCAGCTTGAGCCAAGCAGGAATATGCAGGCACCTCACTGCAGGATGAGGGCATTAGGTTTATATTATACAAAGGCTCAAAGGAAAGACTTCATCATAATTTACTGTAACACTTTAACTAATTCATCTAACACTTTAACTAACTCACAGAACATTCCTGCATCTAAAAGGGTTCTGACTGTAACATCTATTGTCAGCCTGGTTACCCAGGTTATTTAGCAGTGCTCAGACTCTGCAGACCAGCACTACAGAGAACAGAAAACCAGATGAACTGGAGAAAACCTCAAACATTCAGTCAGCCTGTTTCCCTCACTCTGTTTTGAGAAAAACTGGGAGAATAGGCTCTCATCCTTCAGTACCCCTATCCAGCCATCAACAGATTGAGGACTTTCTGAGTAGGAACTTGCCTTCACGTTTCTGTGCTGGACAGCCTTTGCCAGACCTTTCTCCCATGCAGTATTCCATCCTTATTAAATGTATATTTGATCTTAGTCTCTGAAACATCTTGTGATACTGATTTCTACCATTCAATTATATCTTGTCCAGAGAAGTGTGTCTTAAAGCTGGTTAGTGCTGATGCTCTGATCCTCTGGTTATATTACAAAAGGTGAATAGTTACTCTCTATCGTATGTGTTGTTTATATATATATGTATCTCATACAGTTTTCATTTTTTCCCCCAGAGATTATAATAGCTTATTTGGTGGATTCTACCTTAAATGAAATGGTCAATCTGATAAAACTTGGAACTAGCCTGGTTCCTGTCTTCATCAAAATGCAGGATAAAGATGAGTTTCCTTTGATTAAACTAATAATTTGTAACCTATATTATCTTACTGCAGTGATAAATGATGCAAAACCTGCAGTTTCCTGGAATCCATAGGAGCAGCAGATCATGAAAGGCAGAGCTAGGAAAAAATGGGCTTTCCATTCTATAGCAAATTACAGAATTCTGATTTTCTCTTTTCCCAATTCAAATGAAAATAAAAGGCACCCAAAACTTTTCTCATAAAGTGAAATAAACCAGCTAAAACAAAAACTCCAGTCACATGTATTTTCTTGACACAATACATACATGAAATAAAATCTTAAAAAATTCGTTTCTATCATCACTCTAAATTTTATCCAATGTTTATTCTTAGTGAAATATTCACAATTCTGTTATTTTCTATTCTGGTTTTATCAAAATAGATCTTGTTTATATAAATGAATACATCTCAGTATCTTTTTTCCTTAAAAAAGAAAAGCAAATCTACTGAGAAAAACTACTTCTGCAATGCATTCTATCTATGAAGAAGCCCCAAAACACACACCTAGGATCAATGCCTTTAATGTCAGGCACCAAAGCACTGTGATTCCAGATATTAGCAAAATATAACATGGTCCAGAACCTTGGTGTACACAATGGCTCCCTTTGAACTAACTTTCTGATCCTAGGAAATATGTATAAAAGTTCAAAGTTATGTTAATCACTAAGGACACCAGAAGAGAAAAGGGAAATTATGTATTTTGCAAGGTTGATCCAAACTGCATGAAAAATATACTCAGAGAGTAAAAAATGGAAGAAGGATCTTTAGACTGGGGCACAAAATGGGTCTGAGACTATTTTGTATTTTCATTCTAGACCAAAGTGATGGAGTAGAGTCTTCCTACACCGTGGGATGACACTAATCAGCGACATGTAGCAGGGGCACTGAGAGCATGATGAGAATTTGGTCAGTGATGTTCACCAATGAGATACTTGAAAAGACAGCTCAGGACAATGATCCATAGCTGCAAGTGTAAACTACTACACTAAGGAAGGAAAAAAATCCACTTCACATAAAAACCTGTTGCAAGAGGAAAGAAGTAACCATGTCTTTGAGTTCACAATGAAAAGAAATGAGAGTTAAAGCTCTTAAATTGCAGCAGGAATTGGTTAGATAGGAAAAAAACCTTCCTAAGCACTAAGAATAGCACTGGGACAGACCAGATGGTCTATAATGTTTCCATTACAGTAAGTCTTCAAGACCAGCTTAAACAAATGTGAAAAAAATGACAGAGACATTGGCAAGACTGTGCTGGAATGAAGGATATTTAGAGGTTCTCTAGAAACATTCTTGCCAGCTCTGTGGTTCTTTGAAATCTCATTTGTTTGTGTGGCTTTCTGAAATAGCTGCTGAACAGCTAGAAGACAACAGATCTTCTTTTTCTGGCCACCAGCTGGACCCACGGCTCCAGTCAAGTTTGGCCTGCAAGGCAGAGGGAAATTAAGGATCACTGTTCCAAGTGAAGCTTCCAAAGAGCAAGTAGACACCAAATTTCTGGGGTAACCTTGTTCTATTTTATGAACAAGACCTTTACATCAGAAAAATGTCCCACTCTTAAATATTTTACATGAACTGCAATGCATGTGTGTGAGGAAAACAGTGCTAAAAGTGACCCATTTAAAGAATGTAAGGCAAAAAGATTCTTGAAAAACACTTCTGTGACTTCACTGGTGATAGCTTTGATTTTTGTTCCTTCACATCTCTCTGGTCAGAGATGGACAACTGAGCACTGTTGTTTCTCAGCCAGCTCCCATCAACTCCCATTGTGCTTTGGTTGTTGTTGCTGTGGATTTGGATTTGGGGGGAAACAGGCAGGCAGCTGAGACAATCCTTGTTTAGGTAAAACCACTCTGCTTTAGAATTCTTCATAGCAGCCTTTGTCCTCAGAGAATTTTAGTTTTTCTGTCTGCTGTCGTTAATTAACAACTCTAAGTTGTTTTCAGTATCTTTCAGGCGGTGAGGTGCTTGTGCACACCCCTAAGGAATTCAGGATAGCTGTAAAATGCCAATACTCCAAATTCCCATGTCTTTGCTTGTAGGATAGAGTATCTACCCACTGAGAAATCAAGCTGTTCAACTTCTTTCTCCTCCACAATGTCACATTAATGGTTTTCAACTGCTTCCAATTTTAAATCCATAAATATTTTCTAACACATGGATTATCCCAACTGACAACAACTGAATAATCAAGCCCACTGACAACAAACTTGTGCTCTTAGTAGGAGATGAGGTTGTACATTTTTAGGAGTAATCCACAATCCCTCAGGAGTCTGCAGAGCAGAGTCTGAAAATCCCTAGCTTTCTTTACTTCAGCTTTCTTTAAAAACAACAGCAACAACTACAAAAATTCTTCTGTCCCAGGAGGTCATTGCTTGTGTTTAATATAATTAATAGAACTGAACTGCAAAAGGAAAAGTGCCTATTTTCTTTGGTGGATTTCCAAGGCCCCACATGGAAATTGAGACAGAGCTCTGTCATGGGCACTGAAAACAGCTGAGAGCTGTGGACAGACTGGCCCTGATGTATAGTAAATCATAATTAGGTTTTCTGGCTCTTTGCATGGGGAATTCCAATAAACTGCTTCTCTTGTTGAGATTCACACTTTGTCCTTGCAGACAGATTTGTTTATGTGCCCCTAAAATACATATAGAGGAAGCTCATGCTTCCACTTAGGCTGCTCTTTTCTTTACACTCCTCTACAACATTTGCTCAGGTGAAGGTCTTGTGCTAAATAGCTGCAAGGTCTGATGATTCCAGCAGAAGATGGACCAGCTTAATTAGGAAGATAATGATGACTCCTTCCTCTTTACTGCCCCATACAGACAAAAGGTAACTCATAAGCAGCCCCTGGGTAACTGCTATCGTTAGGGAAACTGAGGAACTATAAATTGTTCAGTGATTGTGGCAGATGATGTCAGAGTAGCCCTGTACCTTGTTTCTTGCATTCCTATGCAGCCCATGATCCTTTCATGAGGATTTGCCAATACAAAATATAAATGTATATTCAGTTTCTTTCACACTTAAGTATTTTTCTGTGGTCTAATCCATGTCTGAATTGACTGAAATTGTTGCATGAAAACACAAATATTATCACTGGAAAGGGATTTCTGGGAAAAATAAATTGGTATTCAATAAATTCTGCTCTTCAGAAATTCAGTAGCACTATAGACCAAATCTGTAGAATGAATTTTGAAGACAAACAGTTAGAAAGGTTTCAATTCTGTGATTTATAAATGTTAACAATGTTCTGGAGAGGCTGTTACTGAAATAATTTTGAACTTGCTCCTTTAAAGAAGATGTCTTTATAAATTATTTCTAAGCTTTGTATTTGTTCAGTTTGGACTACTGTCAAAAGCATTCTTCAAAGGCCTCAGACATTTACACCTGAAATGTCACCTGCAAATGAAAGTATGTCGTGTTTGCTGCTTCAGGAAGGAACAAGTTTTCTGATTAATATCTAAATCTCTGTCACTAAAAAGTATTCAGGTCCTGAATCAAAATCATACTTGGTTCAAACCTTTGGTGTGCCCTGCACAGTCAGCTGAGCTGTTTCTACAGCCTCCTTTCCATGTAAAACTTCTAGAATTTTGGGTGGGGGGGAGGAAATTGCTGTTGAAGTGCTCTATTATTTGCTATATTAGCTATAATAAGTAGTGAAAGAATACTAAGAAAGTAATTGCTGTATCTTAAGATTAAAAACTCTCGGGTCTCTGCATGGCAGCAGAATTGGGAAGTTGGGAAGAGGTACTGCTCATGGTATAGGAAAATGAAGTTAGGGATTGTTTAGCCAAATAGGGCAAATAAAAATCATTGGGGCTGGGTGGATTGCTTGGGGGAGCTGGCCAATGCCATTGGGAAGTTGCTTTCTATCATCTAGGAAAAGTTGTGGCAATCAGGGGAAGACCCCAGTGATTGAAAAAAAGCAAATGTTACGCCTATTGTAAAATCTAAACCAGCAGGATCCAGAAGTGTGTCAAGGCAGTCACTAAGTTGACTGGGGGGATGGAGCACCTCTCCTATAAGGAAAGGCTGAAAGAATTGGGATTGTTCAGCCTGGAAAAGAGAAACCTTTGGGGTGACATAATTGTGGCCTTCCAGTACCTGAAGGTAGCCTACAAGGAAGATGGAGTGGGACTTTTTACTAGAGCAGGTAGTGACAGGACAAGGGGGACTGGATTCACACTGAAATTGAGGATATTTAGATTAGATGTTAGGAAGAAATTCTTTACTGTGAGGGTGATGAGGCCTTGGCACAGGCTGTCCAGAGAAGTTGTAGATGCCCCATCCTTGGAAGTGTTCAAGGCCAGGCTGCATGGAACTCTGGGCAACCCGACCTAGTGAAAAGTGTCCCTGACCATGGCAGATGGTCCTTAAGGTCCCTTCCAACACACACCATTCTATAATCCTATGATGATTCTATGAACTATAAACTAGAAAAACTCAGTCCTCAGGAAAATTATGGACTGGAGGAGTGGAATAAAAGTGTGTGGAAAATGGCCTGGATGGCTGGGCCCAAAGAGCCCCCATCAACAGTTGGAGGTGGCTGGTTATGAGTGGTGTGACACCCAGGGGTCTGTGCCAGGCCAGCACCCTTTGCATCCTTAGCAATGATCCAGATGACAGGGGTGGCCTGTGCCTTTATAAAATCTGTGGAAGGAGCAGTTGTGTATGCTGGAGGGCAGAGCTGCTGTTCAGAGCTCAAAATCCAGAAGTGGCCTGACGTGGATTTCAGAAAATTCGGCAAAGCCAAAAGTCCTGTAGTGGAAGAGGACAACCCATGGCCACAGTAGTGCTGGGAGGTGCACCAGCAGTTCTGCAGAACAGGAGCTGCTGTGCAAGAGGCACCAGCAAAACCTTGTGGCAATGACCTAATGTAGGGGCCTCTCAGGAAACGGGGCAGCCACTGGGTCCAAGGAAGTGATGTTTTCTAAATATTACATCTTTTCTGACCCCAGAACAAGAAAGGTGTGAACAAACTGGCCAGAGGAGACATAATCACCCTGGCTGGCTGATCAGCTTGTTCTCATCATTCTTTATCATTCCAATATAGCAATTACATCAGCTGTGCTCTGCTGTAATTTTAAACTTGACTCCAAACCAAAGGAAACTCTAAATAGTTGAGGATGCTGCAAGCCCTGAAGAATCCTATTAGAAACACTCATCATATGACTTCATATAGGAAAGTACTCAGAGAGCTGCAAGCCAGACCTTAATACATTTAACCTCTGTCCCTCCCATCAAGAGCAGTTTACACGTGGTCTTCTTAGAATGCTACTGAATGCTTTATTTTAATTCAGTTTTTAATACTGATGCCATTACAATTTGTTTTCCAGGAATGAAATCCACAAATCCACAGATATTTCTGCTGTTGTGCCTAAAAGGCATTCTAGATCATTACACATTTGGTGAGAAATCTCACAACATTTCCACACTATCAATGTGTCTTATTTTTCATACAGTAAAATTTGTAACGGTAAAAAAATAAATAAATTGTGGAGAGAATATTATTTTACTTCCTCACTTTTTCCATTGGCAAACATCTCCAAATTCCTTACAGAACTCTAACTGAACTCTTTTTTTCTTATTATTTTTTCTTTCTGTTTACTTCATTGTTTGCATAAGCTTTACTGAAGCCAGGAACAGTTCTAGGAATAAGGTTTGACAAACTCGTACTTCCGAAATGCCCGTTCAACGTGTTAATGCTGAGCTCTGTGTGTTAATGTAGAACACTTGTGGTTTTAGGATCAACAAATGGCAAATACTTCCATCTGAAAAAGGATATTCCCACCCACAGAAACAGAATTCAGCTTTCCTAAGCAGCAAACAATAGAGAATTAAGATGTTTCTCAGAGGCACAGCCAGAATAAAAACAACCACACCCCAAACCCGAATGAGATCCTCAGTTAGATATTTTCAGTGTTTCTTTTCTGAGACAAAGTATGTTCTGCTACTAAAAAGGTGAGTTGGAGAAGCAAATTTATTGATGTTTTTTGAGATGTTTAGGAATTGCATATGCTTCCAGGAAGAACCTATTTAATAATAGGGTCATTTATGCCAATCCATCTTATATAAGTTTTTAAAGAGTAAGCATCTAAAAGGAAAGAAGAAATGTAACCTTACTGATATTCAAAGAAAGAAGAGTGACAAAATAAGATAAAGAAGTCCACTAGCCAAAAAATGCAAGAACCATTAGAATTTATGATTTTATTTTAAACACCCTAATTTAAATTTTCATTACTAGATTAATGAGTTTATATAATATTAGTACAGGGTTGAAAGCACTGGAACAGTTTTACTTCTAGGATCCTAAAAGACAATCAGAATGTCAGTGTTTCAAACTATTTTATTGTAGTATTAGTATAAGATTATTTTAAAGCTTGTCTTGCCTAAGTTTTTTGAAAAACAAGTTTTAAGAACTGTGGAATACCAGCTACTTAACCCATGTTCTGTAATTCTTTACTTGTGACCACCATGAAAACTTTGCCAAATAAAATGCACCACAGGCACTGAAGAGAAGAGAATACCTAGAAATAAAATTAGAAATTTGGCAATGTGTTTAGAAGTTCAGCAAAACATGATAGGGTTTTGCAAATATTTTTGGTTTCACAGTTCCAATTTCCTCTGGGATTGGCAAGTTAATGATAGTTCTATTTTTGTAACTGTAATTAGGATTATCTAAATGTTGTACAAATCAAAGAGAAGAAAATCTAGTCTGAAATGGGTGAGGCTTAAATGAGAAAGAAGCATTTCATTATGAAAATGCTTGTAATATTTACTGGCAGATTCACAGATATTTTAAGGCCAGCAAAACCCATTACCATCACACCTTCTGAGTAACACATGGCAAAGAATTTCACCTTGTATCTACTGCATCAAGCACATCCCTCCTGCTTCAATTACCCTTTACCTTTTGAAGGACACCTAAGTCTTGTTTTACACATTCAAAATGACAGAGAATTCAGCAAGCAACGTGCTTCTATAGATCACTAACCTTATTGGAAGAAGGAGTTTGCTCTCATCCACTTTGAGTTTGTTTAGACTCAAATAGACTGAATTGCTAATGAGAAATATAGTACAAAAGCCCTCTTAAAACTACCAGGAAAATCTGCATTCAGGCACTGTGCCTAATTGCCCAACTCCCTCCCTCTCTCCAACAGAACTGTCCCAGATGCATTTTTGCATGGTCTATGTCTAGTCTCTGTGAAACAAAAAAAGCCTTGCAAATCTGATGCTTCCTGTTAATTATTAGAAGTAGACAATACTCCATTGTGCCAAAACAAGACCAGCCCAAGCAGAGCAAAGGTGGAAGGAATTGTATGTAAAGCATTGTCAAATTTGTCTGGTAGTCTAATAGCACAATTTATAAGAAAACATCATAAGTTACAGACTATTCCTTTCATTAAATGATTAGTCTCAAAGACTTTATTGACTTTATTAAAAACAGAGAAGGTCATAAGAAAGGCTAATATAACTGAGATACTATGCTAAACTATGAGCCTTTTAAAGTATCCACCTTCATAAAAAGTTACAGCATATTAAATTTATTTAATTACTCCAGAGTAATTTCTAATTTCAAAACCCCATTTTATTGGAACAATGATAAATTAGAGAATAGATGAATTATTTTACAGATTAATACACACGGTTCTTTCTGCAATCAAGATTTTAAATGGGTCTAATAGCCTTAGCACTTAGAGTAGGTTCTCAAAGTGCCAAGCAATTATAATTGTTCTCTTAGCATACTGGTTTAATTTAATACCACCCAAGTTGCAAAAGATTTGGCTTTTGCAGTGGAACACACTCATTCACCATATTTCCTTTACGAAGGATAAAATAAGATATTTAAAGGGAAAGGAATGCCCTGGAAAAAGCAATACCATATTGCTGATTATCAGACAACAGTTCTGGTGTATCTCAGACTTACTGAGATCAAGACTGAGGCAAGACATGCATGTATACCATAAACCCTTTACCATGTACACTCATTTCCACAAAAAAATAGCTGCTGTTGGCACTGTGCTCAACACATGTCCAGAGCAGTGGGAACTCAGCAAATATAAAACTGTAGCACCTATGGAGTACCTAAAATTACCTAAGTACTTATAATACTATCCATAAAGTTTAGTTCTGAGAGTAGTGATCAGGAGTTCTGTCCAGCTTTTCATGAGGAGACATTTGTCTTGAGTTTGTCACTTTGTCAAACACCTGGAGCCCTACATGTGATTCCCTGTGCTAAGCATCTCAAATCACAAGTGACACAAATGCTACATAGTGAAGTGTAATGAAGAAGTTCAATGTCTACTTTTCAGGATTTTTTTTTCCCTTCTCTCATCTTGTAAGAAGGTTTTTGTCAAGTGCAACACCCCTTACCTCTGCAGCATCAAGTCCAAGGCTTTTCAGCATTGGCTTATGAAGCCCTAGACTGTACATCTGATACTTCTTCGGTTTTTATTCTTTTGGAACTAAAAAGAAGCTTAGAAACTGGATCCAAAGAGCCTGCCTGAGACTGTGGGCAGTACAAAACAGGTAATCTGAGGGGCAGCGTTTCAAGCACCACAGTGCAGTATCACTTCCAAACAGTGACACAGCCAAGAGTGAACAGAGGTTATTCACTTATAATTTGGGAAAGAGAGTTTACTCGACTTCTTCATGTCCAGCTGGCAACCTCAAGTGAGGGAGTTTTCCTGTTGCACTGCTTTCTCAGACATGTCCCTGGCTGACACGGAGCAGAGGAGGAGGCTTGGCACCAGCGAGCCAGCAGCCTTGCACTTGAGTCTGGTGCTACAGGGATGATGGGGACAGGGGTAAGAGAGGGCAGCATGCTCCAGAAAAGGGGTAGATTTAACCTCTTACATAATAAGAAAGGAAATAATCTGAGTCAAAATCCAGTGTCTCAGGCCAAAATACAGCATATTTTAGATGAAGGTAATAAAAAAGCACTATGAAAGTATAAAAATGAGAGAAATGATATATTATAGTATTTGTTTGCCACATGTGAATGACTAATAGATTGAGTTAGCAATGAAGTTTTGATTTCTGAAGAAACATTAAAATTAGATGAACTACTGGTTTATTAATTTCTGGAAGAACAATTCTTCCATTTATGCAGTGTAACAAAAAAACAAGTCACTGTGGAGACAGAGAAACACAAACAACCATCAAGGTTCAAAGTAACATTGTAAAAGGATTTTCACCTTTGGGCCACTGTTTGATTTTTAAAAGAGGACTTGAAACATGCCTTTGGGGAGTTGTTTGATGTCCTGGGTCAGCTTGATCTCAAATAGAGCTTAGTTCCTGACAGAGAAGTGTTCCCATCATAAGCACTGCAGCAACAGATAACCCCACTGACAAGCAGAAAGGAGCATCCTTGAACCAGCTTTCCTGGAAATAATGGGTCATGACAGCCATTCCTTTGCAAAAGCAGGAAAGCACCTGTTTTCATCTCCCCAAACACCTAAAGCTCAACTAATGTTCACTGAATTCCATAGAACAAATACAAACATTTCATCTCCCCTTCTCAGATTCTGAAGGCTTGCAGGGAAGGCTGATCCAGACCCAGGGCTGTTACCTTAGGAACTGCTCTAAATCACATTTAGAGCATCTGGCCATCATCAGGTATCTGTGATCATCAGATACTTTGCTTTTTCAACAAGAATATCCTAGCACTGGTTTAGCAGAGCTTGCTTAATCGTTTTTTAACCCTTTCAGACACTGAAGAAACCTGTTGTGAAAAAGTATGCTAACAAACCAAACAAATGAAGCCAACCAACCAATCTTCCCACCTACATTTGCAAATTCTATCCAAATTTAATTTGGGATTTAGTGTTGCAAAGGAACAGCTTTATGTGCAGCTATCTGTATACATCCCTAATGAAAAAAAATATGGAATTGAACAGTTTAAATGAAAGATGTGGAAGATAATTGCATAATTATTAAAGGAGCAGTCTTAGAATCAATGGTCACCTCCAGCTGTAAAACCACATCATAAAATACAACAAATCCCCCCTTTCCTCTGATTTATGCTTCATGAAAAAGCAAAACCAATGTTATACAAATATTTTCAGCAGCTGAAAACTGGCTATCAGTACAAAACCACAACTACAGACTTTCCTCACTGCTGGGCTGAACTGCTCTCAAAACAATCCAATGTAAAGGCCACTGACAAATATTTCTAATATTCTGCAGTCATGAAGAACCAGAGTGCTGTGTTTGGTGCAGATCACCTTGCTTGTGCTTTAGAGGCATTATTTAGGATTCAGTCTATGGCTTGCAAAGGACTCTGAACTCGTGGCCTCTCTCATCCTAAAATCTCAGAATAATCACTGCTGTTTAGTTGCATTTCATTGCATGTCCATTAAAAATAAACATGCTCAAAATAGCAGAGATTAAGAAGCTACAGTCTCTTTGCCTGTCTCAGCTATGAACAGCTCTGAAAAACACATTCAGTGTTGCCCTCTGTGGATCTTTCAGACCAAAAGGAGCAGGAAGAGAAGAATATTAATAGCATCTAAAAAGGTGAATCCTGGAACCTATTTCACACTGAAAAGGAGAAAAATTCAAGAAAAATTATGTCAGAAACCATTCTTATTGTTCAAGAAGTACACCGTATTTTCTCTCACTGTTGCAGAAATAAAGCCACCAAGCATATTTTCAAGAAAATATTTAAATAAAATTGATGAAGTGTCAACACTTGACTGCTTATTTAAATTGAACAAAATTATAAAAGCTGTTACAGAGTGTTCAATTTGTTTCAATGTTATTATATACCATAAAGGCTCATTCAAGCAGGGAGAATACTGCAGACAAGGCATGAAGATTAGATGATGTCTTAGACTTCTTCCTGGAACAGCATGAAATATAACCTAAAGCAGCCAAAATTCTTTTAGTGGAGCTAATTTCTTCTCACTAGGGCTTGATGAAGAAAAGAAGAATCAGTGTTCCTTTATGCTGCAAGAACACTTTGCCATTTGCTTAACAGGAAGTTAAATGAACCAAAGCTACAGACAGAAAAAAAAAATCCATCATCAATTAATGTGACAAATTCTTAATAGGAAAACGTATCAGATTTATTTAAAAACTGAAGTCTTGGTTCTGGCGTATTCATGTTTTCCCAAGGTTGAGCTTACAGTTTATATTTTTCATAGTTTCTGCTTTTTGAGGAGCACAGATGTCCATGGTAGAGGGCTTTTTCCTGCATTGCTCCTGCTGAGTAGCCCAAAGACTAACCAAGAGGACCATGGTAAGCTGTAGCTCTTCTGCACCAGGTGCAGCACAGCTGATGAGAAGTGGTGTGCAAGAGCTCAATACCCACTGCCATCACAAGCACCACTCACATTATCAACTGAAAATGAGGCATTTGAATGTTAAATTTTTCTCTCTTCTTCCATAATCTGTCCCATTCAGATGGGAAGCACAATGCAAGTCCCTGAGGACCCTCTGGAATGCTCCCAGCACCTTACCTAGGAAATCATTCTGATACCCTTGCATTTTGTAAACAGTGGTGAGTTCTTATATTCCACCCACAACACAGACATGTTGGTCTGAAATTCTGGACCAGACATTTTTCACAGGCACTTCCAGGCTGTGGAGGATGCTGCATGGCCACAGCCTCTCAGCAGTGCTTACAGTCTCTCAAATCAACCCAGCACACCATTGTCACAGCTGCAGGACACTGTTCTGAACTGATTCCACTTCACCCAGAGAGCAGGACAGCAGCTGAAGATGAATCTCTAACTGTTTAATAGTATCTATTCATCCATACTTCTTGCCCACTATAGATATTTTGGTTTCAAAATTAGACATCCACACATTTATTGAAGCAGTCAACTTTATGGTATATCTGTACACCCTAAGTGAGTGAGAAGCAAAGGGTTCTGACAATAAATAAGAAAAATATATTCCATCATTCACTCTCTTTCACAAGGTAAAAAACAAGGCAGTTAATGAAATATTAAAAGATTCTAAGCATATAGTAGCAAGTAGTAAAACTAGCATGAGAAATGCACCAGCCTACTTCAGTCATAAAACACAGGAGAAAAAGAACCTTAAAATTTAAAACTCATCATAATTTTTTTAGTATCACTGTTATGAAACTTTTCTTTCTACTATTATTCAAATGGAAATTCACTAAGGCTTCACCCAAGCTGGCCTCCAGTTGGGATTCTTGTGCTCTGAAAGCCTCAGTGCTGGTGTGGGGTCTCCTGCATGGGGGGGCTGCCAGTGGTGAATCTCCCTCACAGCTTACAAGTTTCTTTGCCAACAAGCTGCTCCTCACTTGAAGCCAGATACAATCCTTGAAAAAAACCCTTGAAAAAAATCCTTGAAAAAAACCCTCAACTACTTCAGACTTTTCAGAATTTTACCCCTTTACCACCTTAATGATTACCTTAATGACTCATAACATTTTAAATGTCACATCTCAAAAACATTGTTTTTCCAGCATATAAAACAGAGAGAAAAACCCCCAAATTTCAAAGTAATAATAATAATAATAATTTAAAAAAAATTCTTCTGTATTGGAGAATTCCCCTCTGCCTTGGTTTACTATTTATAAATCACCAGTCTGGGATTAATTATTATAAATCCTTAAAGCCGAAAAGAAGATTTTAGGCATTTTATTCTACGTATAATCTACCCCATTATTAAACTGCAGCTGAAATGCACTTTACGTCCTATTTCTGCCGGTCACCTTTAACACTTCCGCATTTTACCCACAGCAAATTTTACTCCCCGGGAGAAAGCACTTCTTACTGCTTTGAAAACATCAGGCCCCCCTTGTGACGTGGCCGTGCTCAGTGGGAGCAGTGGCCCCTGCCAAGCTCCAGGGACACTCACCAGGCACCCCTTGCCTCATCCAGTAAGCGATGTCGGTCCCATCTGCGCCGTCGTAAACATCCGTAGCGTTGATGGGCTGCAGCAGAGTCAGGATCTCTTGCACAATGTCCCGGGCTTCAGCACTGCCAGAAAAACCCAGTCCAGAAGGCTTGAAGGTGCCCTCATCAGACTCCATAACGATGTCAAAGTTGGAGATATTTTCCTAAACATATAAGAAAAGATATTGTGCTGCGATTGTTATTTTAGCTGGCATCGTATAGTGGATTCTAGGTGTCAATGTGAGCAGAACACAGCAAATTTGTTTTAAGAAGCAGAGAAATGCTGCCTGGGAAAATGTGTACATAAGCATAAATGAAAGGACCTATCTCTCCGTATGGAAATGCTGAAACAGTTCAAGTTATGTTCTGAGGCACCAATATTCTGTAGGAGCCCCAACATGACTGGTCTGCTGTCCCCAAAACTTGCTCTCAGGCTTCTGAAGTGCCTCCTGGAAAGGTAACCCATCACCACCATTTTGCAGTTTGCATTTGCAGCTCTCCCTTTCTTCTCAGACCTGAGAGTCTGAAATTCTGTTGTAGTGAAGAGGGTACACGGTGCTGTGGCTTTAAGATTAGAGGCACCCAAAGCCTTCACAGACTGTGAGGAACAGACTATTTGAAGCAGCTGCTACCTGTTCAGAAACACATTATTTCCAATATACCATATAGTCAACTCTGATATCCATTGGAGGACTGAAATACCAAGGTTTTCCTCCAGACCTGAAGGAATAACATCTAGTTTAAGGAAAATTTGTGCTTCCAAGGTAAATCCTCACAGGAAACATGAAAGGTAAGATTTTGTGTACAAGTGGCATAATAACATTTGCTTTTAGTGTGTACTTGGAAGAATCTTTTAAGCTAAAAGAAAAAAAATGAACAATTTATTTACTTACCATATTTGCTTAGATTGCTCAGTTACAAAGGTCTAATTGGAAGTAAATACATAGGGATTTTACAAGAATGAAGATCTCTTTTTTGGAGAGGCACATTTCTTTTTAAAAAGTTTATGGTCATGTCAGGCAGAAAAAAGTTACAGTTCAGACCATCTTGAATGTGACTAAGAGAACTTACTGCAGGTTTTACTCCTATGCCCAGATCTCAAGCCTGAATTTTATGGCTGCCTTGGGTTATTTATTACAAGAAAATCATTACAAGAGATATGTGATGGCAGCAACTAACAGATCCATATGTAAACCTACATAACTCTTTTATATTTTTCTGTATATAAACCTAAATATGTACTACAGGTGGCTGTGAATAATTCACAAAAGTTTTCAGATGTCCTTTATAGAATTTGCCAAGAACTGTTTAACACTTTACCAAAACATTTCTTTTGAGTGAAACAATTCTAACATAGCAGAGCTATTTACTTTTAACTTAGAAATATATCCAGTAGTTTAAAAATTCAAGATCTCTGCATGATAAAGTAACTGTAAATGTTATAATACCTTAAGATAACCAATCTAGCAACTCATTTCACTAGTGGAAATCAAATTGCAAATAACCAATCTTGTTACCTCATTGGCAATCACCATTTTTAGAGAGTGAAAAACATCTTCAGTTTGCAAAAGATTAAATGTAAATAATTAGGCTACATATGGTGTCTAGGCTATCATCAAATGTTGTCCTGAGGTCATGAGCCTCAACATGAATCATGATTCACAGACCCTCTGAATATAATGGGAGAGAAGCAGGCCAGGAAAAGCACACTGCAGGCTAAAAGGGACCAGTGATGCTCCAGCATCACAGATACAACAGAATGTCTCAAAGTGTAAATCTTCTTTATCATATGCCAAGGAGCAAGATTTAGTATGCCCAAGACTTAGCAAAGACAGCACACATTTCAGTGTGCTGCTGAATTGCCAATGAAAACTAACTTAAGTGTAGTGAGCCCTGCATAAATAAGAAGTTATGACTCTTTGGTTGAGTCTCCAAAGCAGGACTTCTGCCCATTTTTAGAGCAGCTCAAATGAGGAGAAGCAGTAAGACCAGAGGAATTCAGGGCAGTGAAGTGAGGAGAAGAGTGAGCATGAGGAACAATGTGGATACCTAAAAGAAATCTTACTTATCACTAAAAACAACAGAATCCCTAAGTTCAAGAACTTAATAAACTTCTAGTATTGAAGCATTGCTGTTCTCTTCAGTTGTGTTTTCTTGCATAAAAGTTTGCATGTGTTTTTAATATGAAACTGAGTAAACAAACCACCCACAATATATTACTCCATATTGTTGTTCTGTAGAAAGCTGTTCAGTTCTGAGAACGTGCTGGAGAGGCACGAAACCAGGACACCCTAGGGAGAGAAACTGACTTCAGTGGGGAACAAAAAAGAAACAGGTCACAGCTACTCGAAGTACCATGTGTCCTCGAGAAAGCTTTTTCCCTGTTTGGTCCACTAGAAGTTAGGATTACTTACAAAACTACTCATGATTGAATTTGGAAGTTGCAGCTTTAAAAAGTTAGATTGGTTTCCCTGTTCCCATTTTTGTACACCTGCATTGGCATTTCTAATCACACAGAGAGAAACACATGCTGGAAAACATGTTTAAAATATAATGCTTAAAAATAGTGAAGATGCTTTGTCATTATCTGCCATCTACAATGCAGGAATAACTGCTCCTAACAAAGTGAAGTGAGACCATATATTCCCCTTGATTAATTCAATGGAACAACAAACAAACAAACAAACCAGAAAGATTTTTAAAAATAACTGCAGGCTCAGCTGTTTCCTTCAGTCATTCTCCTAGTGAATGTATCATTTAAATAAGCATTTTAAACTCAGTATGTAAATTTTTTCAGAAAGTAATTTCATTTGCTGCATCTTGATATTGTGACACTTCTCTTGGTATGCACCAGAAAATCAAAACTTCTTTGTCTAGCCTGCTGCCTAATTCTCTGAACATGAAAACAGACTTTTATCCTTTGCCTTCTTATGACTTGGTCACAGAGCAGGTCACATCTCTTTATTATGTCATCTTTAGCTCTTCAACAGAATTTTTAAATGAAACATTACAAGAAATACTGCATGGGAAAACTAGTTTTCTATAGCATGCTATTTTCATTGAATACACCATTAGGCACAATCCTTGCCAATACTTCTACTATTTTTAATTTTTTAATTTTAATTCATTTTATTTCTGTTTTCTCTATAAACAGTCTATTTTTTGTCTCTGCTAAGGAAAACTAAAAATATAAGTACTTGTCATCTGTAAGGCAAAAACCTGGTAACATGAAATCACAGAATCACAGAATGGATAAGATTGGAAGGGACCACAGTGGATCACCCACTTCAACCTCCCTGCTCAAGCAGGGCCATCCCAGAGCACGTGGCACAGGATTGTGTCCAGATGGGTCTTGAATATCTCCAGTGAGGGAGACTCCACACCCTCTCTGGGCAGCCTGTCCAGTGAACCTGCACAGTGAAGTTTTTCCTCATGTTCAGGTGGAATTTCCTGTGCATCAGTTTCTGCCCATTGCCTTCTGTCCTACTGCTCAGCACCACTGAGCAGAGCCTGGCTCCATCCTCTTGGCACCCTCCCTTCAGAGACTGACAGGCATTGATGAGATCCTCTCTCAGTCATGTCTTCTCATCTCATCATCTTTTTAACCCCCTGTTGGACCTGCTCCAGGAGCTCCACATCTCTCTTGTACTGAGGATCCCAGAAGTGGGTGCTGTGCTCCAGATGTTGCCTCACCAGGTCTGCACAGAGGGGCAGGATCACCTCCCTGGACCTGCTGCCAGTGCTCATCCTAGTGCACCCCAGGATACCTTTGGCCTTCTTGGCCACAAGGGCACACCACTAGCTCATGGACAGTTTGTTGTCCATCTCATCCCTCACATCCTTCTCCATGAAGCTGTTTTCCAGCAGGTTTGTTCCCATCCTGTACTAGTGCCTGGGGTTGTTCCTCCTCAGGTGCAGGACCCTGCATCCACCTTTGTTGAGTTTCAGATGGTTCTTCTCTGCCCATCCCTCCAGCCTGCCAGGGTCCTGCTGAAGGGCTGCAGAGCCTTCTGAGGTATCAGCCACTCCTCTCAGCTTTGTGTTGTCAGGAAATTGCTGAGGAGGCCTCTGCCCCTTCAGCCAAGTTATTGGTGAAAAGTTAAACAACATTGAGCCCAGTACTGAAGCCTGGGGGACACCACTGGTGTCAGGCCTCCAACTGGACCCTGTGCCACTGATTACAGCCCTCTGGGACCTGTCATTTAGCCTGTAATTACAATAAACTCCTTCCATTAAGAAAACAAACCCTTATAATATATAGGACTGGTACTTCTGTTGGTAGGAAATACCTTCCTTCTAGGATAGACACTGGCAATCCCAAGCAGGTATACTCTATAGTAGCTATTTATTCAGTCAAAATCCCAATCATTAATTCTTACCAGATGTTAAACTAGACTGCAGCATCTCATGACTAATCCATTGAGTCACTGATGGCAAACCCTCTTACTCGGCTACAGCAGGGATATACCTGAAAGTATAATGCAGGGAACAACTATCTAAATGCCTTCAGTACTTTGGGGCTGTTTAAAATAGAATATTTCTTGTCCAACAGCTCGTTTACTGGTTTTCTTTTTTGTTCCACTGAGAAAAATCACCACTTTACAGGAAAAATACTAAAGTCTGTAATGACAAAGCACTGTCCTTGAGTAATGGTCATTTGTTCCAGTGATAAAGGACATCAGTTAATCTGACATTGTGTTTTCAGCTTTCTGATATTGATTTACACTTAACTTTAAGAAACAACAACACTTGTATTCCAGTATTTGTCCCGAAGCAGTCGGGAAACAAGTATAGCATGGCAACAACCATGTTGTAGAACTCACAGGGAAGTGATGGTCACCCCCCTTGTAGCACTAAAAGAATGTTTAAATCAGCACCTAGCTTTCTTAGGCTGGCAACTGAGACTGCAGGAAAGACAAGAAAAAACACTGGAAAAACCCAAGTGCATGAGACAGCTAGAAAAGAAAAAAAAAAAAGTATAATAAATAACATCCTCTAAGTATTTAATAATATATAAACATGATGTAGTGTAATTTTGAGTTGCTGTTTAGTATGAAGGTAATTTAATGAAGCAAAACAGCATAAATTGAAACTTAGAGAAAAAACACCACAACAGCTGTTAGGAAGCAGAGATGTGCCAGCATCAAGGCATAATAACCACCAGCCACAAGCGTGATCATACCATTTACACTCTTTTTGAATGAAGACAGGGAAAATTTGGAACACTGTGAGTTATTCATTTTTGTAAATTATCCCATCATTATATGGAAGAAAGCTGACACAAAGCTGAAGATTAGCACAATTTTTGCTAGATGACAAGGTATGAATAAAGCTCATCCTTTTGTTACAAGATAAAATATTCTTCTGCTTCATTTTATAGGAAAGCAGTATGTAAAAAGTCTACAGGTTTAGGGGTTTGTTCTGTATGACAGTTACAAGTTCTGACCTCTGAGAAGCCAATGACAAAAGTCCCAGTAACTTCAAGAGCCCTGGAGCAATTTGGTCATGTACTTATTAGCATTTCACTCAGTAGAAACATACTACTGGCATGTCTTGCCTTGTACAATACCACGACTGTTTCCTCCACGATGGTTTGCCAGCACTCACAGAGATGACCATTCAGCATTGTAAGTTTCCTGGGATGACAGACAGGAAAAAGCAGACAGCTCTGAGCAGGCTGAGTAAGATATGCCTGAGGTCGTCTTGGGAGGTTTTTTCTTTGACAAAGGGGCATATCAAAGAGAAGTGCTCTTCCTGGCAAATGTTCCTTAACTTTAGACCTTTTACTGCTCAAATACAAAGGTATCAAAACAATGTTTATGACTCTGAATGACCATCCCACCACTGTCCTTTTTTGACAGGATTTAGGTTTTCACTAGAAAATAGGCAACAATGTAAAATTTAAAAATTGTGGTTTACATCTTTCAGCCAAAGATGATGTTTACTCTTTCAGGAAGCTAATGAGTATTTCTGCAACTTTCAACAAAAGGTAAGTGCAAACAAATTTGCAACATCTTAGAAATTATCACAGCACATACATAATTTTCTACATTTTTCACATCTGCAGGGAGTGTTGATAGAAGGAAGCCAACTTTCTTATAGCTGAACATCCCAATGGACCAAGGATCTGTGGATGGGTGAATCTGCCTAAAGATCCTCAGAAGATGTCTCTACCACATTCAACTGGCAGCTCTATTATTCACTTGAGAGAAAGAGAGGAAAGATGCACAGAGAAAAGTTTTTCTACCATTAGGCATGTATGAATTTTATCTACATGGAATAAAGACACGCTGTCATGACTGATTTGTGGTCTTACATGCTTCAGGCAGTATAAGGAATAAACCTGGGTTTGTGTTTTAGGAAAATCTGTCTTTCTCTGCAGCTTTCACAAGGAAGCTTATTCCTAAATATTAAGAATTATGAATTCCTAGAACTGGTGTAAAAGATAATTCTGTAACTATGCTATCTGTAATGTGCTTAATACAATCAGTGGTGTCACTGCCTGTGGAGAATACAGTGCAATTACTTTCTTTCTGTCATTTTGCAAATGGACATTTCACTCTTTCTGCATTTCTTTCCCTTTGCAATGAAAGGGATCAACAGGCCATCAGTGACCTAAAAAGGCAGCAGTAATTTTAAGTAATTTTTGATTACAGAGAATATTGCCTGAGGAAAGTCAAAAGGCTAAAAGTCAACACATTTTGTTGGGATAAAAGAATTCCCATTAATGTCCTTGATATGTTTGATTCAAATCAGACAAATTCATGTCTTACATTTCACCAGAGTAATTGGTACCCCAGGATATAAAGTTTTCTGAAAACTGTGGTTTTGAGGAGCCAACATTTTCTGGAGAAGAATCATTTCACCTGAAAGTGACAAGGTAGTTTTTGGATATTTGCTTCTTAGAGAAAACAACTCATTAGCGAATCACAGTAGAAATCTTATGTGAGCATTGACAAAGAGTACTTAAACTAGTGTGAAAGAAATGCCAGCATTTCAGAAAGTCCTGTTTCCATGCAGACACAGTTCGAGCAAAATATCAGATCTTGGTAATAAATACAAAAAAATAAACCATAGTAAACACTGATGATTGTTATTTTTTATGTACTTAAACCTTTTCTATAAAGTTAAAATACTTTATGGCATTTGCACCAGAAATTGAGGTAAGTACTGTAAATATCATTAAGATAAGAATACCAACATGCAGAAATATTTTTAAAATGCCTTCTGTAATGGGGTTTGAACATGTTAATGTCTCCAGTGATCATAACCAAGTTACTAAAGTAAATTTGAATGCAGCCTGGGATATCTTAGTCTTCTCATTACAAAATGTATTTGCTTTCCCAAGAGGTTGTATGCAATACCTCTATTCCAAAATAAATATTATCAGTCATTAATAGTCCCTTAATTCAGCTGGGTAAATAACTGTAACCTTGTTTCATGGTACACAGACCTTTCACAGAATCCAGTCTAAAGCAACGAAAAGGAGGACAGGCACTTTGTTACATGTCTTTCTTTCTCCCTTCCAGAAGACAGCATAAGAGTAACACACAAAAAACCTAACCCAGGTTGAGGGCACTCAGGTACCATTGTTAAAAGTTGTAGCAGAATCTGTAGTGAAGAGTTGCATCATGAGGCCTTCTAGAATTATGTTCCTTTGGTTCTTCCATTTGACTTGTAAAAGGAAATAGTGTTGCAGTGTTTCACAATTCTGAAGCTATTTACTGTATTGTCTGTATGTAAGAGCCCTACTCAGCAACTGAGTCACACAACACCAAGCACTGGAAGAAGACTTCAGAGGTAGTGTCAAACTCCAAGCTTGGGAGAGTGATTTGCACTTAAATCCTTTCATTTCACTGCTCTTTATCAAGATAAGGTGCTTTAATGTTAAGGAAAATCAACCCTTTTTCTAGCCTGGGATTAAATTTAATTATTGGCTAAGGGCTAAAAGCAGCTATGTCCTTTGGAAGCAAAGGTGCTGGTAATTCCCTTGAGAGGCTTCTGCCCCATGTCAGGTGCTTTGTGATGTCCTGATGGGTGGCAGGTACCCTTGCACTAATAGAGGCACTGAAACTGCTGGAATATACAGGGCTTTCAACTCTTGGAAATGGCTTAGAAAAATCATGCAAAGAAAACAATGGATGAGGACTATGTGATGCTCTCCAGAAAAATATCTGATAAACTGAAAGCACAGTTATGTATGTAATGTATGGGTCTGAGCTTTACCTGACTGCAGTTGGGCAAATGTGCTTTTCCTAAGCACATATTCACTGGATACTGTCAGAAACAGGAGACAGCACTAGACTGTCTAGAGCACTAGAGCTTTTGATCAACAAAATATGGCAGCTCTTACATTCTCATAAAGCTCTAAACAGCTAATATACCCTATCACTACCTTTAATAATCAGAAATGATAAAACTGGGATCTAGAGAAAAATTTGAGTGTTATAAATAATGCTATTACACAGGGATATGTGTTAATTATGGGCACCATAGTAAAACCACTATGCTGCTACCTTGGTTATAACTGCAGTAACTTATACACTTTCTAGCAGTGACAACCTACAATGATGGATGAGGAAGAAGGACCTTAACTTAGATTGAAAGAAATAATAAATAAGTGACAAAAATAAGAGTATCTGTACTTGTCCAGTACTATATTGTCTTCATTTCTTCTCCCTGGCCACATTTCCACTGACATGAGGAGGTAATTTACAATGTCAAGGAAATCCATGGCTGTCTGTGCTGAATTACTGCATTCATATTTCTACTTGTTTGTAGAGAACTAAACTCATAAGTCCAGCTATGTAGATGAGTCATACAGGCTGTCTTTCATTTTACAAGGCATCTTTAAATACCACTCTTATTTAACTTGTACTCATTACCATCATCAAGCAATGCGTGTGCCATACTATCCTAATTGCCAGAAATTTGAGCAAGTAAATCATTAAAAGGTTAAGTTATTTTTCATGCTAAATTTAATGTACAGTATTAATCAACTTTATTTCATTATTATGAGTAATGCAACGTCCTATAGTCAAATCGATTTATAATTATGCCAGATCACATGGCAGGGGGGAAACAAGAACAACAAACAACAGACGGATGTCATTTCTGCTTAAATTCTCCATGTAAATTACAAACTGTTAAGTCAGACAGGACTTTCTTTGCAGAGCACAACATCCAGATGGAATCTCACCAGCAGAGCAAGGACTGAAACACATCTTTGTCTCAACTTTTCTAAAAGCAAAGTAACCAAATATCTTGTAAACAACACCCAGCCTGCTTGATGTTTCCCTGTTTGCTCCTTAGGCCTGCTTTTTGGTATTATTTCTGAATAGAAATCTTTGAGACAACAGTGAAACAAAGCCATTTTGGCAAAAGATGAGGCATGCATGAGACAATTTCATGTGTTGCTGACATTACCACCAGAGGATGGATCTTATTGTCCAACATGGAAATCTACAGAGGTAAATCTTCAGATACATTTGTGATAAGTGGTGTGCAATAGGCACAGAGCATCCTTTCAGCTCTTCCAAAATGCAGTTCTGTACATAAGAAGCATCTCTTTCATGTATTTTATTCTATTTTAATCCTGTTGAATATCAGAGTACCAGTGGTAAATCCAGAGTCCTTAACATATACTAAACTGCAACCTGACACCTCCCTGAAGGTGAGAAAGCAAGCTCTTGGGTACCTCTTCCAAATAAATTACAGAGCATAGTTATCCCTATAATTTGGAGATACAAGGAGGTACAACATTTTATACAGGTAGTTAAATATACTTTTTAGCAATATTAAACCAGTTGGTGGGAAATATTTGATTGTTCATCAATTAGCCAGAAAACCCCAACTGCTCTAATCCTATCTCTGACAACTCCATTGCAGATGCAAGTTGATCTAATTTGTTCCATCGCAATGAATTTGATTCAAAGTGAGATTTCCATTTATTTGCTCTGAAAGGTAGCTTAGCATTAAAAATATGCTCTTAAGAATTGCTTGTAAGTCTGCTTTCATGCTGTTGTAGAGCAGGTAACTTCCTAGGCACATTTTCATTCACCTTGTCTCTGGCTTGGATGTATTAACCATTGTAGAGAGTTATACCACTTAGTTAGAGAAAAGAATCAAAGATAACTACTTTAGATAACTACCTAATTTTTCTGTAAAAAAACAAAACAAACACACACATATTCCAAAGATTTATCTCCAGAATAGTTTTGGCAACCGCCCTTTATTTCATGATGCACTTTGAAATGGCAGTTGTTGGCAGGAGAGACAGATATTATATTTTTATCCTCATAGAGTTTGTGTGTTCTTCCCATCACCAACCTTTCAGGGTGTTACAGATCCCACATAACTAACAATTGGCAGAGTGTATATTATAGATTACACACTATCAAGATAAAATAGCAAATATTTTTCTTTGCATTATTTTATGTCTTCCTTTGTAAAATATTATGGGAAAATGCAATGAAGCAAAAATATATAAGGCAAACAAAATTCATTTATATTGCAAACATATGTGGACCATTCATCATTCATTTTCAGAAGGTTAGCTATGTTTGAAGGCTA
Organism: Notiomystis cincta; assembly: GCA_013398075.1. Lineage (NCBI taxonomy): Eukaryota > Metazoa > Chordata > Aves > Passeriformes > Notiomystidae > Notiomystis > Notiomystis cincta. The sequence continues at coordinate 298,418 of VZRX01005380.1, read as the reverse complement.
TGGCAGATATCATCACAAAATATGTGTTTCAGAACACTTTTGTGACAGAGTATCTCAGGTCAAGTGGAACATGCACACGTGTGCTTGCATCTCTTACTGTTAAATGTAAAATTAGGTTTACATTTATGATTAAACCCAGAAAATGTACTTTCAGGCAGAACTGGAATCACTGGCTTTGGTTAGATATTAAGCTGAACATTGTGACACAAACAGTATTTAAGTCACAAGACTGGGGAGAAAAGTGCTGTGAAGAGAATGATGAAAAGACATATTTACCTTGTGCAACTGATAATATTGCTGGGCACCTACTCCTCCTTGCTCCTCTCCTGTCCACAGCACCAAGCGCAGTGTCCTTTTCGGACGAAGTCCTAGAACACAGTTTTTAACATTGTTTTTAATATTAAATATGGATGTATTTTGAGCATTTTTTACATTGGTCTCCAGCCTCCAATGGATGAAAAGCCTGAGTTTCAACAAACCAGACACAACCTATATCAAGTGTGGGTTTTTCTGCCTAGAACACTTTTTTTCTTGTTTAGGGAGAAAGTCTGGGGTGTGGGGAGAGGGCCCACATGAGGAAGAAGTAGGCAGTGGTGCTGCTACCAGTTGTAGTAGCACAAGAGAAGCACATTTCAGGGACATACTGAAAATACCTGAAAACCACACCAGAAAGTAACTACCTTGATAGATTTCTGAAACATGTGCTTCTGTCATTGTGGTGGTCTGCCATTAGTAATGCACGTCCAAATCAAATTTTCATGAAAACTACCATTGCTTTGTCATGGTTAATTTATTACAATTAATTGAAAATGAGCTGCTGGGTTTTTATGAGAAATCTTTATCCATTTCAAGAACTGAGAGGCTGTGTTATATTATTTTGCTTTTTATCAGGAAAATGAAAAGCAGCAATCTGTACTTTGGAATCTGAAACAGAGTCAGCTGCTAAATGTATGCACGACTTTCTGAAACAAGGCAAACATGAAGCCATTTTCTATTTTGCTATGGTAGCTCAATCACAAAGATAAGTTCTTAGATAAATTTTGAAAGCATTTTTGCCATGGCAGAACTGATCAGATAGAAGTTGCTTCCCTCTATTTATTTGGTTGTTTCTATTCATAAATTAATACAACTGAGAGAAACTTGAGAGCATGGAAGAGCAAACAGATAAAGAAAAAACTGTTCTCTGTGCAGTGGAATGCTAATTATGTTAGATAAAAAAATAAAGAAAAAACATGAGGAGATTATCACAAGTGATAAAGCATAAAGTACCACACACACTTTTGTGCTGAGGAGAAATAATATCAGTATCACTGTCAAAACTTATTTCATTTCCTAACTGAAATGGATGAAGACTGCAAATAGACTTGACCTTCATTAATTTTTTTCTTTTGACACAATGAATATGATCTGAAGATTTCTTTCTTGAAAATACATGATAGCAATGCTCAGAACTGAAAGCAGAATACAGAAGGAATACCCCAAATCTGAATAAAAGAGCTTGGATTTTCCAATATTTCATACAAGAAGTGCAAATAAGTGGTTTGAAGGTATTGTATTTTCTGAATGTTGATCTGCAGACTGTAAACAGAAAGGTTGTCAAACTTCATTACTTTAAAGACAACTTTCTGCACACCTCCCAGTGGATTCCTTGCTCTCCTAAATCACAACAGTAAAGGATTAGCCTCCTTTGCTTTTCAAATTAGTCAGATGGCCTATGAGGTAAAATAGAGATAATAAAATAGATATCAGTATGAAGTCAGAAAGATTTAAGCCCAAAATAACCCCAAATGTTTTTCAGCAGCTTGGTTAGAAGAGGTGGCTGTAAACAAGAAAAAGCACTGGTATAAAACATAGAGGCCAGTGCTGTAGTATGGTTCCAGCAGCACTGCAGTTTAAATGGAAAAAGGCAGCTTATTTGTCATATCACAAAATGCAAAGTGAAGGCCAATCTCCAGCCCACACCACCAAGCCTGTGAGAGTGGCTTTGGTAGGAAATGTTTAAGACAGGGAAGCAGCATCTTCTGGCTCCTCACAGGCAAAAATCAAGCTGCTTTAGTTTGCCACTGCTGCCCTAAGGGGGACTTGGGCCAGTGATCAGGGGGTCCTCATGGTTGGCTCAGATGGGCTGTAACCTCAGCTCCTGCTCTCCAGGAGCCTGACATGATCTCAGCTCACTCGTGGAGAAGACATTTGAGATTCTTATGGCCCCCTCCTTGCCCATCATTGCATCTGTCCACTGAAGCTGAGGAAATAAAAAAGCCCTGCTGAGCTTTGGACTGTCCAGTCTGGGAGGTGGTGTATCAGCTCTTCCCATCTCACAGATTCCTGTCAGCAAATCCATTTGTGTGTTCTACTGAAATTAAATGGGCAACTTGAAAAAAATAAAAATATGTAAGCTATGGAGGCAGTTATTTTAAGTACAAACAAAGCCTATAGAGGAAAATTTAATTTCCTCATTATCTTAATCTGAAAGCGATAAGTATTTATCTACCTTTTATTAAAAACAGAGCTGATCTGACCAAAGAACAGCAAACAAATCCAGTATTCAGAAGTAAAATTGCTAAGAATATCCTTAATGCATGTTTTTATTAGAAAGAAAATTAAGTACCATATTCAAGTTACAAAAGTTTTTAAAATTAAGTTTAACTAATTTGGTTTGCTTCTTAAAAACTCCTGTTTTTTGAGCAAGGTATCATCTTCACAAAATCAGAAGTCTTTCAGATCACAGCCCATGTATTGAAAAGACACAATAAAATAGCAATTGGGCTGGAAAACTATGTTTTATGGTGCGTGTAATGTATGGAGGGGCAAGTACACAATTTTAAAAGGAAGGAAAACTGCTACACAAATAAATTTGTGCCTCTTTCCTTGTTATCTGAATAAATGACTTATTACATAGCACTAAAAATAAAGAAGATATCAGAAGAAAAAAACCTACAGATGAATTTCCAAATATCCAGTGTATTAGAAAAATGTATTAGCTTTCCCCCCCCCCCCTTCTTCTTTATCCTTAACTGGGAAATAAAATCATAGTTTACTAGAAAGGTGCATTTTGCTGATCAGCATCTATATTCTTATGGTTTATCTCAGGCATAAAAGATACTATGGGCATGTGGACTTCTAAATTAAACAATGAAATAAAACCATCAGTATGGTCAATCTATGACTAAGGATACATCTGCAGCAAGCACAGCAGGACACCTGCTCTATTACACTCCCTCTGTGCTGGAGTGGCTGCTATCCTTTCCTTCTCCTTGGGTACCACAAACACTGCAGTCACAGCAATGTGCAGGTCTTATTGACTCAATTTTCTGTTTCTTTTAAATCATCATAGATTGCTCACATTCATAGATAGCAGCAGCAAGACCTGAATTTTATGTCCTACATGTCTTGCTCATACTTGATAGAACTGAGACATTTCCACACAGCAAAACTGAAATGCATTGTTTGGTACATGTAGAGACAAATAATAATGTCCTATCACATGTAAAGCAAAAAAATAAATCCATTTCACTCTCAATACAGCTCACAAGTCAGGAAAGAGAACTTGAATCATAATTTTTTAATCAAAATAGAGATCAGTAATATAAACACAAAATTTCCTTCAGTAACTATTTTCCCACTTTATAAACATAAATCCTTACTGATGGGGAGGATCACAAAGATAAAGTATTTTCTAAGAGTATGGTGTGTAGATGGCTAACGGGCTTCTTCAATGTAGGACTAACCAGCTTACAAAAACATAAGAAGCATTCCACCTTTGTGAAAACAGATATCTTCCCTGCAAGTCAAGGCACTGGGATCATACACAAGCAAATCAAATAGCTGGTCAGGTTATATGAGGCATATACACAAACTGCAACTGGATGTGGGTAGATTAACAGGTATCAAGGTCACAGCTGCTTGCTCACTCCCCCCTCAGTGGGACAAGGGAGGAAATCAGAAGGATAAAACCTAAAAAACTCATGTGTTGATCTGAGCATAAAGTAGAATAAATTGCACTGTGTTGATTCTGCCCCTCTACTTCCCCTGGTGAGACCCCACCTGGAGTACTGCATCCAGCTCTGAAGTCCTCAGCACAGGGAAGACATGGACATGTTTAAGCAGGTCCAAGGGAGGGTCACAAAGATGATCAGATGGATGGAACTTCTATGAGGAAAGGCTGAGACAAAGAGAAGGCTCCAAGGAAACCTTAGAGGAGCCTTCCAAGAACAGAAAGGAGTCAGTAAGAAGGATGGGAACAGACTTTTCTAGCAGGGCCTGTGGCAATAAAGACAAGGAGAAATGGTTTTCAGCTAAAGGAGAGTAGGTTCATATTAGATCTAAGGAAGATATTTTTACAATGGGGATGGTGAAACACTACACAGGTTGCCCAGAGAGGATGTCCCATCCCTGGAGAAATTCAAGGTCAGATGGGACAGGGCTCTGAGCAACCTCATCAAGCTGAAGCAGTTCCTGCTTATTATGGGGGAGTTGGACTAAGTGATCTTTAAACATGCTTTTCAACCCAAACTATTGTCTATGTCCTCTTACTTCTAATACTCCCTAAGTCACTAATGTATTTGCTTTAGGAGGTATTAGGCAGAGGTATATATAGATATGTTATCCTCAAGTATTGTCCTCTGCTGCACTGAACATACATAAGCGGTGGCCTTTTCTGCATTGTTATCCTGTGGCTTGGAATTTCTTTAACAGGTATTTATACAAAAGTATTTATAAGTATTTATACAAAGAAATATCAAGATACATAATGATGCTGCTAACATTCTTTAAATTCCTATTGCACTTCCTACTTTTTCAAGTTTGCAGCTAATTAGACATAGGGGATTTACTGGGTGCCATTAGCTGGGATTTTCTATCATGCATGCATGCACTTCTCATAAAATACCTGGAATTTCCAAAATTTCTGTAACAGCATACAATAAAAATAAAACCAGTACTCCACATTTTGATAATGAAGAGATAAACTCATCATCAAAAGCAGAGGTGCAATCTGCTATTACCTGATTTAAGTATCCTATGGTATGGCCAAGGAAGAGAAAAAGCTCTTACCCCTAGTGGCCTGTTTCCCTGCCTAATTTCAAAGAATATACATACAGAAATAAACTGTAATCAATAGCATGATAATAATAACATAATTAATTGAAGATGTCCAGATTTTTCCTCTGAAGTCCAAGAAGTCGTCTCCACTTTAAATCAGAAGGGCTCTGGCTTTTGTTGCTGTTAGAAACACAGCCCTCTATGGTTTAGACAACTGATCTCACTACTTGTGCAGAAAACTGTCTGTGTACTCATTTATTTAAGAAGAAATTGGTTTTCTTATTGAGTGACATATAATGATTTCACAGAGAAAATCATTGAACCATGGCATGGCTAGGGTTGGAAGAGATCTTAGAAATCATCTGCCATGGGCAGGGACATTTCACTAGGTCAGGTTGCTCAGAGCTCCACCCAGGCTGGCCTTAAACACTTGCAGAGGTGGGGCATCTGCAACTTCTCTGTGCAACCTGTGCCAGTGCCTCACTGCCCTCACCACCTCACCCAAGGAATTTGGATTCTTTCCAAATATCTAATCTAAACCTACTCTCTTTAAGTTTGAAGCCATTGACCCTTGCCCATGCTCTTCTAAATAGACTCTCCTCATCTTTCTTGTAGGCTTCCTTCAGGTACTGGAAGGCCACAATCAGGTCATCCCTAAGCCTTCTCTTCTCCAGGCTGAATAATTGCAATTCCCTCAGCCTTTCCTCAC